>APFE031147103.1:121011-186779 GCA_000404065.3 Pinus taeda | reverse complement strand
ATATGGTGAGGGTTCAAGTGTAGTAGCCAAGTAGTAACACGCCGGTGACTGATTCGCCGTAGGAATACCTTTGGGCGGCGTGTTTCACTAACCAAGGCACTTTGACTTTCCCCTCAACCCGTATCCATTAGTCATTCTTGAGATATTGAATGATGCTCATTATATATGTCATTACGCTATCAAATAATTGATCAAAGAATCGATTGAATTGACTTGATTTCTTTCGGTCATGACTCGAGATATGTTTCATACCAGATTCGATGTGATTCATTAGTCATTCTTGAGAGATTGAATGATGCTCGTTATATATGTCATTACGTTATCTCGGAGAATTGATCAAAGAATAATAGCGTAATTGCTGTAATGAATTTATATCCGTATTACGTGATCAAATCCAAAGCATCATTAAATGTCCATTATGCATTATTCATTACTATATGTCATACGGTTTAGCAGACAATGCATATTGCATATGTCATTATGCATGAATGAGATATGTAATGACGTAATTCCTTATATATGTCATTATGCACAAAGAAATTGGGAATATTCGATCACTGAGCATATATGGGCATATGTCATTCTGCATGAAGAAGTTGATCAGATTCGATCAAGAAATCTTCTAGTTGTAGTAGGGAAATCCCTTCGACATATTGTATCTGTTACGGTGAGACTTGTAAGTTGGGGGGTGTAATTCTTCTTTCAATTCCTTCCATTCATTGGTCATATTCTCTCCCTGATGACTCTCTTTACATTAGCAAAATTCCTACATCGTCTTACATACGTTGCAGTGGTTTCACGTCTCCAAGTGGCGTAATATTAGGGATGGAGTCACTCACTATTATGATAGTGAGGGATTATGGAGAATCTCAACGGTGGAGGGTCCCTTCCGGGGATGAGGTGGTTAGGGGCCCAATGAAATAAGGTGATTCGATCCAGCCAAAGAGAGTCCGCTACCTTGTGAATGGGTACCGAACCATTGGTAAGTATAGAAGTAGCTACAGTCAGAAGGAAGGAGGTACCGATCGGTAAGTAACAAGCAGTTGGTAAGTAGAGAAGTGGAGTAGCTAGAATTTAGTAAAACACACAAAGGCAGGAACCCAAACCTACCGATTGGTTCCTCTGCCACCCACCACATTTGATCAAATTATTGTGTATTACAAACTAGTGGCATAGGTCGAACTAGTTGAGCTATGGGGTCATAACAAACATCAAGGTCGGTCATGTCCCTTTTAGCCAGTAATAAGATCGGCGAGCCTATGAATACTGTCAGGTTAGAGCTAAGAGAGTACCTCAAGCCGAGTTGTAGCAGTCGTATCCAGAACTTCAGGGCAATGTCCTCAGGAGCGAAAGAAATGGTTGGATGCAGGTCATGCATGTCCCAAATCACGGGAGGACATCCGATGCCCGTACACGTGTTGTAAAAGGTTTCGTAAAATCGCGCCATCACAGGTACCGTTACCACTCTATTTTGAGGTTCACACCCCCTATTTATAAAGGAGGCCACCGGTTTTACGCATCCCTTCCCTTCCTAACCAATCATACCCTTGACGCAACAAATCATGGCCAATTTCCTAGTTCCTTAGGTGCCTGTTCGAAGGTATCCCCCGGTGTCGAGACGAATAATAGTGATTTTTCGATACTCAGCGGGGATTCAAGTGTCTCGTTTGATGGGGGCAGCTGCAATTTGAAGAGGGCCTGGGTTTTTGATGATTCAATGATAGGGGAGATTACCTCGGCAAGGGAGTGATGCTAACCTGTCCCGGTTCCTTTTCATATGGTCTGGATGTTATGTTTGACCATGTTTGGCTGCTGGACTGGAGAGCTAATGTGAGTGGGATACGGGCCTACCAACCTAATGTAAATTCATTGTATAATGGTATGAAGTTGGTTCCCACACCCCACTAGGATCGTAAAACCATATCAACCCTTTTCTCCTGAACACTCTCTGTGTCAGAGTCGCCGCGAGGGCCCTTCCTGTGGTGGCCGGATTATATTCTTGCTCCCCCGCCCCAGAAGCATGGGATTTTGGAAGAATCCTGCCCTTTTTGGTGCCTGCTAGGTTATCTAGTCAAGGCCAACAATTAGGAGAGGCACCATCCATATTTTCTTATGCACCCACGTATATTGCGGTTCAATGAACCGACCTTGTCAAGTCCAAACAAAAGATTGATCTATCTCTCTTTCTTCCCTGTTTGGGATGGTAATATTCAATCACTGATTCTACCATTTCTTCCAGTCATTAGTCTAGACAATTTGCTATGGGCAGCACTTATTAGGATCTTGAATCTAATCATTCATTATATATGTCATTAATGCATGAATGAATGAGAGATGCATTACATCACATTCATTAAGCAGTCATTCTTCTGCTATTATATATGTCATTATGCATGAATGAATTGGTTCATTTCGATCACTAATTCATGAATTTCTAGTAGCGGAATTCCTTCAATAGATTATATATGCAATAGTAGCCCAAATTCAGTGAGCCTTTCATGCTCTCAGAGAAAGTGGTATCAAGCCTTGAAATCAAGACCAACCTCTCGATGGCAGCCCTTATGGTCAAGCCCTGCCGGGGGCATCCTTATGGCCGAGTAACTCAAGTTCCTCTCCCTCGCCTTATATTGAGAGCCCTCTCCTTATTAGTCGAGCGTTCATTCTCACCTTGCCGGGGGCATCCTCTCCTTAACATCGAGCATGCTTACGCATCCTTATGGTTGAGCCCCTATCAGTCCTCTCCTTATCAGTTGAGCAACTCAAGTTCCTATCCTTATCAGTCAAGCCCCTACCAGTCCTGGAGAGATTGAGAGGGCTGAGACACCAATACGTTTGCCCCTTACACCAAGTAGTAGTGGTTTTAGAAAAGAGAGATTATATATGCTACATGGCATAAGGCCTTGAAATATTGACCAACTAGGAGAGAGGACTCCCATGACATAAGGAATGGAAGGAGAGACTGAAAGGGGAGTGAGTACCATCCTAGAGAGAATGAAAGGCCTCGCTTCCCCCCCCCCTCCCGTCCCCCCTACCCCCTTCCTTCCCAAGTCATAGAAATTGGGTCCCCCTTTCCTGTGGCTCGAAGAGCATACATTATATATGTGATTCAATACTCATTTTCCATTTTAGGAGGCAGAGGTTTTGAAGCGTAATGACATATATTGGGACTTGGGAGCACTTGAACCTATTTCTATATTTAGAAATACTAATGAATGATATGTACATCCCTATCTAGGATTGACAAATAGGCATAGTGAAGGGCCCCTTTGCTTGGTTACATTAACCCATCTCAGCTTAGTTGTTGCTTACTCACTCCCTAGGTGATGCCCTAGTTCTCGGGGATTCCACTATGTTGAGCTACACCAGGGGACTATGCAATCGAGAGGGATGGCCATATGTATATGTGCTTTACTTAAGGGCTACCTCAGATAACCATGCACAAATGCCTATTATATATAACACACAAGCTAAGGGACGACAAGGGGTTAGCAACCCTCTTCGCCTGGAACACCCACCATGCCACAGGATTGATAACATTCACCACCATGGATGAACAGTAAAGATACCCTAGAAGAGAACACTAAACTGAGGATTAGAGCCTAATGACCGAAGAGCAGGAGTCCTTTTCCCTTATGAGTAAACTAAGGAGCGAGATTACAGTACTATATAGGCACAGAGCTAGGAGCGAGATCCCATTCCCAACAGACAGGGCTGAGGAGTAGAAACAACTATAGCGAGTAGGCATTACACCCGCAGATCCAAATAAGCCAAACGGACGGAGATCCAGATGAGGACACATATAGACACATATGGATGGATGATAATATGAAACGGCACGAGATGATATGATAACGCATTCATACACTTTGACAAAGCCCCAGTAATACCCTCGGGGCGGGGGATTCCAAAGCGGAGATTCCAAAGGCACATGTATGGTAATCTCTAAGGCCATCCCTTCATCAAATCGATAAAAAGTGCATCTAGCTGAATCAGATAGCCTTGGATATAGTAGCCTTGTCGATGAATCAACAACGCATAGCATAAGGTTGAGACAATGATTCGTAAAAGGTCTATAATGCACATTGAAAGTACATCGCAAAGTGTGGAAGTCACACCCTGTAGAGGGAGGATCAAAAACTCATCGCCAAATGTCAAAGGCCATAGGTTCAAAAGGTTCTAGGATGGGGATTCAAATTACATCGTTGTGCGCAGCGGACCAACCATTGAGAGAAGCGAACAGACCTATCCGAAATACACAGTTTCAAGGCCAAATCTTCTATTGACATAAAGTTGTAGGCCATCCTCCCTTCATACTCTGCTTTCACTTGGTCAATAGCTACTTTGACCACCTTAGCTGAGGGTGGTGCCTCCGTGGGAGAAACTCAGTCTCCAACCATGGGGCCTCAATTTCGATCTATTGGATATGCAACTAAAAAAACTTAGTCAACTTGAGCGGGTAAACACAAGAAACAACTAAAGAATCAACTGGATCAATGGATGAAACTGTAACTCAATCAATAGCTTCCACTGCCTTGACTTTTGTCTCTACCTTCCCTGTTACTGGGCGAAGGTAAGCTAGGACAGGATCTTGACCTGGAGTTTAATATTGATCCGTGGGATCTTAATCTGGATCCAAGGTGGTAGTGAAAGGCTTCTTCTGTGCTCTTCGCTACCAAGTAAACTGGTCAAACTAAATCCTAGCGTTGGTGAATCTGTACTTGGAATTGGATATGCTTGGGTTCTACTTTGTTTTCCCTTGCCTTTATGAGGGCTCTTAGTGCCTATTGACTGACAAATTGATGGTCGTAAGTCATAACCAATGACTGGCTTACGTGTGACTTATGTTGAGAGTACACGTGATGACTAGTATGTGCGGAAAGTATACTATACATCTAAGCGATGACTTTTAGAAAGATGTTTACGCACTTGTGGTATGCACATTATATATAGATATATATCTTTACACCTTTATTAATGGTGGGGAAGAAATTCCAAGCATAGCAGGAGGTTCAGCACCACTAGAAACAAAGGTAGCAAAGTCAGACCCAGTTCCAGGTTACCTTGATGACCTAGAACTAGTAGATCCCATAGCTTCACAAGGCGAGGTACAAGAATGAACATCTAGTATGGATGTATAAAATGTGATACCATCGTTGAGGTCCGAGGTTACCACACTTACCTAAAAGCCGATGTGAATAGTATAGGTAAATTCAATTGACCGAGAAGTGAAACCCAGTAGAAGATCGAGCGGATTTCATTGTAGAGGCGAAGGTAGTATTTAACATGGCAAAGCACATAGCAGAGTAAGCTATAGTAGAAGAGGCAAGCAGTTGACCTAGTCACATTATAATAGAGCCATAGCCAGTGACACTACTACTAACAACATTAGTAGTATAGTCCTAGTAAGCAGAAAAAAGAATAGATCTAGTTCCACCAGCCTTAGCAGCCGCCAGTCAGAAGTTGACCTCATTGACTGAGAAAAGGCACCAGTAGCTATAGAAGTAGCATATTATATAGAGCATAATGACCAAGATGCAAGGGCATTCTCAATAGAATATCCAGTACTAGCACCACTAACATCAGCAGATCGAGTCACATACCCAGGTGCCACTCCTGTATCAGTCCCATAATCTGTGCGGTGGATGCATACCCACTAGTGGTAGCTTCCTTCCTTCTAGCTTATCTTATCCTAGCTTGCTTCCTTAGCTCAATTACATATTCATTATATAGATAGTTGTGTTATATAGATAGTAGGGGATTTCTTATCAATAAGGTTCAAGGTGTTGCCATATTAACCCGTTGCAGATATATACCCATATGGATACCTTCCTTGGTGACCAAGATGCATACCATAGATACCTGTAAGCAGTAGGAGGACCAATAAGAGCAGTAGTATCATCTTCACTAGTTCTCATTGAAGTAAGAGTGTTGATTATTGCCAATGAAGGAAGTGTTTCCAACGAGTGTTACTTTGCTGCTAATGAATGAATGCTTTGCTTCATGAGGGAGCCATAAGGTGCCGCAAGGCCACTCGACCATAAGGGAGAGGAAAGGATTTCTCACTCATTCATATGCCCACCACCCAATAAGCATCAAGGAAAGAGAATATCTAATAAAAGAAAGAAAGTAGCTCCATGGGGTCTAGTTAAGATAGTTATAACCTCTCCTTGTGAGAAAGAGGAGCCAGACTAGCATGAATTTCTAAAGTGAGTTAGTGAACAGATACGAATGATAGAGGCAGTTAACCCATACGGAGGAAATAAACTGATAACAATCGCATCTGTAAATAATCAATATCCTTACCGTGCCCCTGAGGAATGAACCCCTGAAAGGTTGGGGTGCTTCCTTGCTTATCCTTCTTATCCTATCTTATCTGCATCTTTGACTTCTTATCCACATCTTATCATTTCTTCTGCATCTTATCCTTTCTTATATGATGTGGCAAATAGTTGTTCCACATATGCGGATTAAGTTCATTTATAGAGGGAAAGTCCCGCATATCTGCATATGCACGTCTTTTCCACATATCCGCATAAGGTAATTTGCAGAGGAAGAAGTTGCAGTGCTACCTAGCTTGCCCCATATTAATTGATAGAACACACTTGAAGAACCCCACGAGACTAGAACAACCTCTCACCCACTACACGAGAGGAAGGATAGGAAGACCGAACATTACAACCTTTTAGCAATCGTTCCCGAAGGGCACAACCTTATTACAGCTTTACTGAACGTGACTACAATCCTTAAGAGACAAAGCCTTAGTCTGTACACAGTAAGCCCTTTGGACAACACTATAGCTTTCATATTCTTGGTCCAAGCAACAGAGAAACAAGCTGCCTTCAGATATACTCTAGCTTAGTCCAAGCAGTTAGTCCCGCCTGGAGCCCTATTATGGACACTAGCCCTAGTCTTCTTGGTCCATAGAAACAAGCCTTTTGAGACAAGCCCTATTAGTCTGTATAGAGTAAGAGCCCCATTGGACTGGACTAGCTGAAGTATTAGCCTATTGGACTGGTGTACTATTACCCCCCTATGGATGGATGGAAGGCCTTAAGCCCTAGAGTTCAAGTCTCTATATAAGAATAATCTGGAGCTTCGGAGAGTAAGAGCTCTTCGGAAACTAGCCTTAAGAGAGATTATTAGTCCTATTAGTCCTACCTTGGAGCCCCCTATGGAAACTTGCTTTAGTCTTAGCCTTCTTGGTCCAGCAGAGAAACTCACCTTAAGAGAGTCTCCATTGGAGTGAAGATCATCATCTATAGAGTTCAAGCTGGACCTGGCCTACTAAGACTAAATCTCTTATTAGCTAATCTTCGGAGAGGAATATCTAATTGGATAGGAAGATACAAACTCGTGATTTGGACCCACCACCACTTGATTTGGGCTATAACATTACAATGAAATATCCTAACAGATAGAGATACCACCGCTTTAGCCAAACTATCTATTTATTTGCTTAGGGAAACTACCATTGACGTGCTCTGTGCTCTTGTAAGTGGCACATTCATAGGCCAGGGACTCCCTTGCTGTCAAAGTGTATGAGCGCCAGTATTTACCAAATGAAGCAAATTGATCATTTAATGAATCGAGATTCAAACGCATAGAACAGCTATTGAGGTAGACATCTTACCAACAACACCTAACCCAAGCCACTACCTAAGCCTAGTTCATGCAAAGGTTGTAACCCCACTACCCTATAAGCTAGTTTTTTTTGGTGCAGCCTCCCCACACGAACTATTAACGCAGACATTCTCCCGGCCGACCATAGCCCAAGATTCAAGAGAACAAAGGTAGTGGTCGTAAACCACATAAATGCGGAAAACGTGGGGGCTACATTAACTATATGAAGTGGTCTGTCTTCAACTGTTGTTGTCTCCTTCCCTATCAGTAGTAGATCTATATCCTTCCCTAAATGAGTTGAGGAAATAGTTGAAAGTGAAGCCCTACAAAGGCTCTCATGAGAACGCGTGATAACCAGCCTGGCAGTGAGAATGTGAGGTGCAGAGTGAACCAAACTAACATGGTATGATGAGATTGTCTTATGATGAGCTAGTATGATGAGGTCTCCTTCTTATCTGAAGTTCCAATCTGTTAAATAGGTACATTGACTCATGAAGAAAACAGTTCGAGAAATACCGAGAAATAAAGTTCAGACCAAGTAGTATAGTCTTAAGCCTGTAGCGGTCTTCTCCTCATTATATTGGTACATGCTTCATAACGGTATACATATCGGTCTTCTCCTCGTGTAGTATAGCAGTACTTACTATTGTTGCTGTGGAAGGTTATTGTTGCTACTATTGCTGCTAAGGTTGGATACCAAACAAACCAACACACGACTCTCAAGAGGTTACACGTGGCATGGCGGCTAATTCTGAATTCACAATGTACTAGCCTATAGTCGACCCACGAAGAGGCCAACCCCCAAAGGGGATGAAATCGAGGTAGAAAAGAAAGGAGCAAAGGCTTAATACCAATCCAGCAAATGCATAATTCTCAAAAAGGAACACCCTGGCATGGCAACTAAGTCCAAATGCACAATGTACTAGCCTATAGTCCACTTCAGCCTTTTCCTTAGAGCTAGGAATGGCAATGTGCACCCTAAGAGCCTGTCTCCCAATGTCTCCTTGAGAATGGCCTAGACTGATGGTCCCCTGAGGAGTGATCCATGGTAGACTTTGAATTTTCCCACTAAGGACAGGGACAAAACTAGAGATGAAGTGGAAGCTAGGGTGGAAGCTCTCCTAGCATCCAAGGATGATGAATTCCTGGTAGTAGAGAAGAAATTGGTGATTGGTTTGTGAGTCAATGCACTGTGTTGGTGCCGCTGTTGGAAAGTCTAGCCCTACCCACTCTAAGGTAAGGGAAGGAAGGATTTTCTTGATTGTACCATCAGATTAAGGAAGGAAATACCCATTCGTACCACCAATTGTACCACCAAATCAGGGAATGGCAGAGCCTAGTCCCATTAGATAGGGGAAGGAATCATTGATTGATCGACCTACCACCCGCTCTCTGGTCTCCCATTTCCATAGCTAGGGGAATACTTGTGTAAGCTTGCCTTCCCATTAGGAAGAGGTGCGGACAAGCGACTACATTCCTCTCCCGTTGGTCGAGAGTTCGGTAGGCTCACCCTTGCTCGATGCCGCAGGTAGCTAGGTGCCCTGGTGGAAAGACAGGAAGGAGGCCAAGTTCTTCTTTCGTCCTCTATGAAACCAAGTTACTTAACGCTTTATATACATGCATGAACCAAGACACTGATGAATTATTTTACGCAGAGAGTGGGTGGTGATATCCCTAGTTGGACAGTCTTCCAAGAAGCCTTACACCGCTACTTACTTTTATTGAGAGCTAACTAGATGGATGGGATCGTACCGTTATTATTTGATTGAATTCATAGTGCTAGCTGAATCGTGGGGTGGCTGAGTGCTAGCCAGACATATTTTCTTGACTGGGTGGGATCCATACCGTCCCGAACCCGCTAAGTAGTTAGGTTACCGCCCACACTCAATGCCCTTTGTCTTACTGTCGCTCCCTCAACCATGGAACCTTTCAAGGAAAACCTACTAACCTCACCCACCACACTAAGTGCTCTTCAGGAAAGACAAGCAGGCTTCTTTCTATTTGAAAAAGTTACAATTTATATTCGTGCTTTGGCTACTTCTAGGGAAATTCTTTTAGTACTAGCAAAGCTTCGCGCCTGGAGCTCCTTGAGGGAGATTCCCCATGTGAGAGGAGTATAATAAACCCTGGAAAGATCAGCGCAGAGTGCATTCCACCCTCTACATTTCAACACCCTAATAGCTCCCTTAGCGTCTTTAGAAAAGCATGACTTAATTTGTTGACTAATCATATCGAATTCAAGTGAACATCCCTGAACACCAATGAAGTATAAAGGCAATTTCACATTATGATAATGGCAATAGAAAAAATAAAAGCTACCTATTCACACACAAACCCGGGGTGGTAGAGGAAAGGGCAAGAAAACCAAACCAACAGAACAAGGGGGCAGGGCGGTGGGACATCACTTGAAGTCTTTCCTCAAGCTTTTGATTCAAGCAAGCAAGATATCCTCCGGTATTTTGACCATTAAATCGTTGTCTTTTTTCAAACCTAAAGTCTTGAATGAGATGTGATGTATATTTTCTTCCAAAGTGATATATTAATAGCAGTTTCATGACTTTCCATCAATCACTTTATTATAAACAATTTGGTTCATTCCGTCATAAGCTCTACATTATCATGAACAGGATTTAGCCTTGGGTTCAAGCCGGTTATTGAAACCTCGATCTCTATTCACGAATGAAAAGATCATAAGATTCAGAACGGATAACTGGTAGTTATTTATTTGGATGTTCAGAAGCCCAAGAAAAACATACTAACTTGTATGGCTTCTTCTATTTATCGATTGAAACGAGTACGTCGTTTTCCATATTAAGGATTTCTCCCATTCTACCCTTTTCTTATTCGATAATGTTGATTTCGTGTTCCCAAAGATTCGTATTGAACCTCAATAGGGGCACCGAGGTAATAGTCAATCTAATCCCCGACTGAGTCAATTCATTTTTGTCAAGACGAGCACACCATAATAATTATAAAAGGAAGGTGTGAAGTGCTTGCTCAAGCAAAGGAGAGCAAGGTTCCCTACCAATATCGTACGAGCTCCCGTACTAGCTATCATATGCTCTTCCTCTCGTGCCAGTCACTTTCGTACTAGTAAGATGTGCTATCAGAGCTATTCGTACTAGTCAGATGCAGTCGTACCGCTCACTTCCATCGACAGATTCCAGTGTGTACTTCCAATGTGTACCTCTTCTGCTAGCTATAGTCATTAATGTCTAGAGTCACTAACGATGGATGTCTTCCACTCGATCCTTTCCTTTCCTTGTCAATCCAAAAATCCACCCCCAGTATTAAGGGTAACATGCGAGGAATTTTCCTTTCCCAAGATGCGTACTGCACCTGCTTTTCCTTAGTCTTATAAAATCTATTAGGCCAAGAGAAAGCTCTTTAGGTTAGGATTCATAGAATATCTAAGGCTATAGTTATCATTTCATCTATGGGGTGAAGTGATCCCCCTAAGTGAAGTGCAAGCGCAAGTGGGAGAATCAGGGGCATGAGAGGCTCTAAAAAATGCCAGCCGAGAGAAATGCAGATGAGTCATGTACGAAGAAATACAAAGGTAAGGGTGCCATTTGGAAGCAAGGTAGAGATAAGTGTTGCTGAGATCAAATGGGTAAGAGAGGAAGGAATAGAGTGGAGGTATATCTGAGTCAGGAGAAGGCAACAGGGAGCGGTTTGTAGATTGTATTTTTTGTGATGGAGATATGATATGATGTCTGCAGTATATTAGTACCTATCTGGGAGCTGTTGTTGCCATCCGGGACACTTCGATATCTGTATCCTTGTAGGGAGGGAGAGAGCATTTGAACTAAACAAGACACATCATTCTCCTTTCTTATGAGGGAAAGATTGAAACAAAACTTCGATGTTAATCCGATGTTATGGTCATTCTTTACTTTATATATATAATAACACAAGCTTTTCTAATTCCCAAATGCATAATGACATATGCCCATATATGCATGATCTGCTAAAGCGCTATTACATATATAATGAATGACATATCTCATTCATTTCATAGAATTACATATATAATGAATGAATGCATAATGACATATATAATAGTTGCCATTGTCGAAGAGAAGAATCATCAATGCATAATGACATAATGAATGAATGCATCGAGTATGTATCTCGAGTCATCACTAGAATTACTTACAAAGAAAACGCAAAAGAAAGCCAAAGAAATTTGTTCATTGAAAAAAGAAAAGAGAATCATTTCTTCTAGTCATGAATTAGATATATTATATACGTAATTACGCTTCATTATGATATCTGATCTAACATGTTTGTGAATGAGAGAGATTTTGTGATAGCCCTTCCCTTAAGGGGGCATCCTCTCCTGTTTTTTATTTAGTCGAGCATTGCTCTGCATCCTCTTCCTTGGTTCTTTAGCCTTTACTGAACCTTTTTGCAACCCCATTCTGCTGAGGGTTGTAAGGAACTATAAGCTCCCTCTTCATTCCTACCTCCTTGTAGTAATTATGGAACTCATTTGAACTATATTCTCCTCCATTATCTAACCTTAGTACCCTGATCTTCCCTTCTGTCATATTCTCCACCAGGGATTTTCACTCTCGAAATTTGTTGAAGACTTCATCCTTTGTTTTCATGAAGTATATCCAAGTCTTCCTGGAGAAATCATCAATGAAGATCACATAGTACCGATTTCCACTCAAGGATGTCATTGTCATAGGTCCACATACATCTGAATGTATAAGGTCCAAAGTGCCCTTTGATCTGCTACTACTGCTTGGAAAGGATTTCTTGGCATTCTTGCCAAGTGAACATCCTCTACATATACCATCATGCTCTACTTGCAATTCTAGAAGACCTATAACAACCTTTCTCAATGATGGTAAATCTCTATAATGTATATGTGCATACCTTCGGTGCCATAGTGAATTCAAGCTGACACTGTCATGTACCAGGGCCTGCACTGCTTTTCCCAAGAATCTGTATAGGCCTCCCTCTCGAACACCAATCACACCTACTGACTCCATGCTCGATCCTTTAGGCCATATAAGCACTTTTCCATTCATGAATGTAACTTGATAACCCTTGTCTTGCAAAGTTGAGATGGAAATAAGGTTCTTCTTTCAACTTGGTACATAGAGTATATCATTCATCTGTAAAGAATCTCCCAACTCTAGCTGGAATGAAGTTGAACCTACACCTTTCACAGTATACTTGGCATTGTATCCAAGTTCCAATTGTATTTAGAATTCTTTTTCTATCAAATCTGTGAGAGCCTTTCGAGACCCTGTCATGTGCTTAGAAGCACCGCTACCACTCAGCCAAGTCTCACTATTGGTGGTGATAGTCCCTGTGAGAGCTGAAATGAGAAAGTCTTCTTTTCGGGAATCATGCTCATTTTCTTTGATACTGAAAATACTAGAAAGGCAATTGACAAAGTTGATCCTTACCTATAGACAGTTAGAGATCGAGCTTACCTAGTTCTAGTAGCAGATCTCATTGTAAAGCTATCAGTAACGATATGGATTCAATTGAGCTCGTTCACGGGTTAACTCCACATAACGATTTCGGGCTCATGCACTTTGTTTCAGTTTGATCATTGGGTGATCCCAGGTACTTCCTGATCCTTCAAAGGAACTAAAAGCTATGCCAGAGCATACTAGGTTGGATCAATAGTTTTCCTTGGTATCCTATGCCCCTGCCATATTTAACACCCTCACCCATTGTTTTGAGTATTTCCAAGAGAACAATGAATGTTGAAATACTTGTTGTCCTTATTTGGAATAAGGAATTGGTTCGGAGCATTTCTCCTCATATTTATATCCGAATAGTGGTGACCTTTTCAGTACTTCCTTTATGTAGATTCCAAGCATACCCAGCCCAACATACTAAGGAGACTCTACCCATTCCGTCCTAGTACCTCCATTGGGGCCTAGTATCTCATTTTCACACTTCTACACACAGATTCACCCCCAGCCACACCAATATAAGCCACTCCAATATAGATTATGATCTTGCCCATGACACTGCTAGTAGCCGAGGAATGTAATCCTATTACACCTCTCACCATCATATCCACTTTCAGTGCACGTATTTTTTTCGCTTCTCAACTATATTCCCAACCCAATATATATGGGGCAGGCTGAGTGTGGGCCTAAAACACACGCATCGCAACAATATATGTATTCTCAAAATAGATATGATATGACCAAATTTTTTAGCTAATTACTCTCCCAGGAAATAGTCCTACCACCTCACACACACTACTAGCAGGATGCTTCCTTCTCATCTATTTCTACTCAGCTTAACACAGCATCATTTCTTCATAGAATGAGACTGATGAACAAACGCTTGCTAATAGATATTAGATTGTAATGCATATTGAATTTCATGGATAGGGAAGGTAAGGAATTTCAAATACGGTGAAGGATAAGGCATTCCAAATATAGAGAAGGTATTTCATTTCAACGTGTTGATCAACTTACAGCACAATAGCTTGTTCCCCAGGAATCACATCTCGTTAGCTAGTTCCCCAGCCACACCAGAGACTTTGTACCCAAGGCAGGCAAGATATGCCCGCTATGCATGCATGCTGATGATATCAAACACAGGCTAACCTTGACCTCTCATGCCTTGGCAGATGGATGGACGGATAAGATCTTAGATCGAAAAACTCTCTATTGGCCAATCTGTCGCTTTGCATGAAATCCTCGATTGAGACCACTACACTAGTGTGTGCTTGGAATGCTTATCTCTAACTTCTCCCATACTGACAGCCTAGCTCACAGCTCCATAGAAGACAATGCCTCTATCTTATGAGTACTATCTACGAAGTCTTAACCAACTATCTCAACTTTAGCTTACTGAGCTCATCAGTCAATATCCACCCCTAACTATACAAAGTCTTAACCAACCCAATAATGAAATCTCCCACCCCCTTAATGAAAGAAGTCTTAACCAGCTCTATCTATAGTGAGTTATAGACTAGAAGAATTATGGCAACTACACTATAGATGAGTTACATGAAAGGGTATCTAATAGGGAGGGTTGGCCTTCACATAAGGGTCGTGAGTAGAGCGATTGAGGGAATAAAAGAGTCTCACAACCACTTGTACTCTGCTTCAATTGAAGAAAGTGAAACTACATCTTGTTTCTTGCTCATCCAAAACATTAGACCAGTACCAAGACAGAAAACATATCATGTAGTCTATTTTCTATCATCAACTGATCCTACCCAATCTGAATCTGAATATCCAACCAATCCTTCTTAGAATGGATAAGAGTCTTAATAGCCCAGATAATATGAGTATTAAGAGCATTCGTTCCCTGTATAGACCAACTCAAGCCCTGCCCTATTTAGATCCCTCCCTATATTGTATAGAGCAGACCGAGCTACGTTTAGCAGAAAACCCATTAGTAGTTTATTCCTTAGAGATTGGATAGAAGTGCCTTACCAGTCACAATCACAGTTACTAGGCTAAGGTAGAAAAGAGAAAAGAAAGCATAGAGCAGACCCAAGAAAGAATGAAGGAATGAACCAGGCAGTCCAAAAGCCATTCTGGGGAGGACACCTACATTCTTGACATTCTTGGGGCTCGGGACCATAAATAAGGAAGGGATCTGCCTGTGTCTAAGGGTTTCAACCAAGGAGAACCTCCTCGTAGCTATTCTTGTGCCACCCAAAGGAGCTATCTGAATTAGTTCTCACATTAATAGAAGGAATACTACCTTAAGCTGCTCCCATAATATGCCCTTCACACTTTTAGTCTACTTATGGGGTTTGGTTTCGTGCCCGGTAAGTTAGTTACGAGTCGGGAGTATTAGGTTGTTGAAAAATCCCATTACTTAGCTTATGTACTCACTTTACCCAACCAACGGACATATCAGTAGGATAGATACACCCAGCAGAGATCATGTTTACAAGAGGCCTTCCAAGAGGCTTGCCTGTCTTATCCATTCTGAGAAGAAAGGAGTGGGACAGGAATCACTGGCCTCAGAGTAAAGAGTAAGGAGGACAGAGTAAGAGTTGATGACAGGGGAGTATGAGCAGTATCAAGCACTGTGACAGGGGAGTGTGAGCAGTATCAAGCACTGTGACAGGGGAGTCAAAAGTCAAGAGTAAACAACTAATGACAGGGGAGTCTATGATGTCGGCCGGTGTAGTTGTTGGGCCTGTATCTGTAGTTGTTGGGATAGATCATGTGGGCCAGTAAGTCCTCCAGTCGTACTTGTGCATTGGGCTCTATCTTCTATGGCTCGTTCCTTCCTACTCTCGTTACAACTCTTAGGTATGATAGAAAAAGAGTATAAGTCCCCCTTAAATGGTTTCCCCCTTAAAGTGATAAAACCACTAGCTAGTTCAATACTTCTTATAGTGTATAAGCATAGCTTTTAGCTATTAATCACTCTGATCCTGACAAGAAAGTTCGAATGAACAGGAGAGGACTCTATATAGATAACCTAATGAAGGCTACAATAAAGTAGCTAGTATCTCGTGCAATGTGTGGGTTTGAGCATGGAACTAGATGAAGCATGTTACTGCAAAGGTGGAGAGTGGAAAGCAAAGTAGATGGAACAAAAGAGAAACCACTCTAAACAGTACAACTGGGTAGAGGAAAATACATTAACACAAACAACCATATGTGCTATGACCAAGTAAAGCATGCTACGACTGCGAAAAAACATAGAGTGGGATATGAGTGTGCAATGGAAATTAGTAAGGCAAACAAACGATGTGTGAGTATGCAATAGTAATCATCAAGAATGAAATGCATGTTATAAGTGAGTGATGCCTTCGTATAAGACATACAATAGCATATTAAGGCACATGCTGACAGGAATAACGCAAAGACGTGATGCATAACAAAAAAGTGTAACTCGTAGCTCCACGAAGATAGAGAACTAGTCCCTATTACACCCAGTAAGCAATGCACCTAATTCTCATACTGGTTGGATACACTCACTCATGAGGCTGTTATAAAAATCATTTTTCACATATCTTATTAGCACTCTCAAAAAAGATGGATACATGCATATTAGAGTACAACGATGAGATCCTACTAAGGTTACCTCATGTTACACAAGTGTATCATGTGTTAATGGAACATTATGGATGGGCAGAGTTCCCCCTATAGGGATTGATTATGGCTTATCATCAATCTACAGGGCATGGGATAGCCCTTAGGATTTTTAGAGTGGATAGGATCCTTTTGTATCCTTGCATACTATGAGTGTCTAGCAGGAAGACATGTGCAGGCTTAGACTCTACCCCTAATCCAATCAAAACAAAAATTGATATCTAGAGGTCCCACCAAACTCTATGGGTTTGAAAAGTAATCCTCCTTAAGTAATCAAGAAGGATGCCTACACGCTCAATATAATAGACACATGGTCATATGTAGAGAGAAGGATCATCCTATTATGGGATTATAGGATGAATAAAAGACCCACACCCTAACGTGATATGAGGTGGAATGGGTAAATACACAAGTGAACAACGTGGAACACATATGGATTTAAACTGGCCATGAGGAGCAGTCAAATGGGTGGGGCTTCCCTCATGAACAGTCTACCTCGCTAGGCAATCTCACCAATTAAGTAGCAGAAACTGATAGGCAATCTATACTACTCATTGGTCAGATTGATTGCATTTTTGGGCTTGTCGTCATAAGAGTCATTCTGCTGGGTAGGCTTGCCTTCTGACTTGCCTACATTTTCGTAACCTTGCCTTCTTCATACACCCATCAAATCAGAGTATGTAACCCACCAAATACGGGGTCTTCCCGCACCTATTCTTCCCGGGTTGAAAAGTCTCACCTACAGATTCACCCACAACAGTAGGGAGGACATGAGTTAATTGTTTGAAGGACTTTATTTCAATTATAAATATAGAGCTTGACTTGGCTAGGAAAGCATTGGGGAACATCCATGGGTGGCATCTCGATGAGCATTGCGATCGATCGACAAATTAAGAATAAGGAGATCTTCATATCTATCACTAATGTACAGAAGTGACTGAAGAATGCCCCTTGTTCATTCATTGAGATTTAGAAGATGACGCCTAGGGAACTTCAAAATCCTTCACACCCCAAGAGAGCATCTAGTGGCAAAGGGCGCCATTACCCAGCCAATTTTACCCCCATACCTATAGCAACCACCAATATTGGATCTTGGATCGTCGAAAGAACTGCCCTCAGGAGCTACTTACAGCCAGACTCCATATAGTGTACGGACTTGCTTGAGTGGGCCAAATATCACTATTGACTTTCTTAAACCTACTGGCATTACTTCTATGTTACTTTTATATACCCACCCCTACTTCACCAACCTAGATTTACTACCTGCGCCTTACTTTCACTTATAGCATTGTATTGATTGGATGGAAGGGCTTCACATAGAGCTTCTTATACGGGCATAGATACACCACCTACGTTCGATCACACTCCCTGTTGAAATATTCTTACTTTGGTACCACTATGAACTATACCATTGAGGAGATTTGCCAATTGATTCACAATACACCACATTCTAGGAAAGAATACACCTACCTACCTTTCACATAAATGCCTACACCTTCTAGTTAGTTACCCACCAGACTACCTCAAACTACCTATCCCTCTACACTTGCCTCATCCATGCTTAGTTGCTACTGCTCCATTAATAAAGATAGACAACATTGCTAGGAAAGAAACTTTAGATCCCTACCTTGCCTATCATTTTAGTGCCTACTAACCGGGTACCCCCCCTGTCCATTCACCTATAGCTTCCAGAAATACTTTGTTGGTGAGAGGCACTAGTCTATGAACTTACCTATCCTTTCCTTAACTTAGAAATTCTTATGGGTGGGTGGTACCACTATCCAACTTCTGGGTATATAACCTATTCCGCCGATAACCTATACTCTTCATCCATTAGAACCCGCTTGAACCAAGTTTCTTGGATCATACAATACTAGTGATTATGGAAAGATAGTATCCTATTACTAGTGTGTTACTTGTAGTGAGCTTATACATGTGGAATGCTAGTGAGAAGCATAGTGATTACCATTACCTGTACTTGATTCTTGTATTAACCTTGACATATGACTATTGTGTACAAGCATTGTTCAAGCTATGAGTATTGTACTAGTTATACCAGTTCCATTGAGTGAATACACGTACTATCTCCTTTGTTTCAATCATCAATACTATGAGTGTAATACAAGTAGTGATGCTCATTATGAATAGTAACAAGCAGGAAGCTCCATAACTCTTATCATCTTTCATTATGGTTGGATAAGTTGTACTAGTAAGCATAGTGAAATTGAGACTATTATAGACATGTAAGTTCATCCCATTAGTTGTATCCCTTATATCAGAGTAATAAATACCACTTCATTGTCACTTATATAGGTATAGATGTAATGAATCACATTATCTAAGATCTATGATTAGGCTTGTTCATGCCTTTGATATGTAATGGACTTACTTCATCTTATATGACTAGCTTGACTATACTATCTGCCTAATTAAGATACCATGTATAACTGCTCTTATCCAAGTTATGATGACGTTATATCATAATATGGAACTAGTATTTATATCAATGTATCCAAGCAATTGAATCCAAGGTAATGACTAGTTAAGCTGATCTGTAATCTCACACCAATTAGTTGGCATTGGAGCTAAGCTTTGTACTATTCATGTTGGTTTGCTCACGTGGTCAGTTTGGATCAATATGGTTACGATTAGGTCATAACTAAGCTACCCGTTATCGACCATGGGTCTCAAAGCAGGACATATGACCCACCTGCGGTATCTAGTAAGTCCAATCATGACATAAGGATATGACTTCTATCAGAATCAACACGCTTGACTAACATATGGGATTAGATTACTCATACATAGTGAGCTTGATAGGTACGGATCACTTATAGTTAACCTATTAGATAAGTTCAAGCGGGTATTAAGGTGTTATGGATCTACTTGTTTAGACTTACTTACATGATTTATTAGGTGATTACAGTACTACTTATACGAGATATGCCTTAATTTCCCTTATTGTGGGATGTATGTGATCGATGAGCTATGGGAATAAGAGCACATGTACATTACACATATAAGGAATCGGCAATCACAAGATCATAAGCTATGTTATTATGTAGATACCATGTGTGAGAAGAGTCATTACACCCAGTACTCTTCATAGGTTGAATATGGATTATCTCTCCTTAGACTAATATAGTATTATTACCATTGATTTAATAGTATAGGTACCGATATTGTATCATATTAGCTAATCTAAGCTTCAGGATTTTGAGTAAGGCTACTACTTAATGGTGTTCATTAGGGTCTCACTTGTTCATACCAACTTAGCTGTTTCCAAGATGATAAGTGTCATAGTGCTAGTTTCATTGAATCAAAGGGTCATGCTTATCCACCTAATCTCACTAAGTTGATAACTCTAATCATATCTATATTATGGAAACAAGATTGGATCTGATCACTATAAGCTAATATGGAAATCATAGGAATCTAGGTTCAACTCATAGGGTTAGTTCTACTTACTAATCTCAATCAGAAGTTGATTAAGCTTACATTGACTCATATCCTATAAGCATGGGATTAGATCTGCTTTAGTAACAAGTATAACAAGGAAGCATGATGAGAATGGTTAGACTAGTATAAGTAGTGGAAACAAGAGTGCTTTGGTTTACAAACATCTTTCTATGAATATGAAGTGTGTGAATATTGATGATATTATGCATAGTATGTATAGAGCTTATACGTGTTGGAACCATTAGTAAGAGCAATACTAGTAAGCTATGTGATTTCTACTAAACATGCTTAGATTACATTGTATTCATTCAACTAGTTACTACCCTTATGTTCACAGTGGTTACTACTTGCTATGTTGAATATGTAATGGCAATCACTGCTTTGATCTCACTTACATACGTGCTAATCACTGAACATGTGGAATCGAACCACATCCTTTAGCTCATCATACTTTGAGCTTATTCACATATCTAATCAAGCTTAGGTTTACTCAATTCAATTACAGCTATGTACTTAGTTTGACCTATATCGTGTTGATTATATTACATAAGTCTATGGGTTTCATTCATCCTTATGCCATAGTATAAGCCGTATCGCCTTTGCATTACTATAGAGACTAGTATCACACTTACTAACCCTAATCAATGGGCATAGGAGTACCATATTATGTTGGAAAGAGTAGTACTAGTAGAAATAATGAAAGTGTAGACTCATAGTGAAAGCATCATGTTTACCATTTAAGCTTGATAACATATAGCACTGATTTCACATAATGAATGGAACTGGTATAGCTTAAGTAATCAATAGTTTTGTTCAGAGTACTAAGCCCATATGGTACCAATCTATTTACCCTAAGCTTAGATGATAGGAAGACAGTGTGTTTTATCATTAAGCTAGTAATGGGAATCACCCTGATACTACTTAGTATTTTCCAAACCTATAAGGAAACAAAGGGTGTAAGTAACATAAGCTTGTCACTCTATGATTATGATACCTTCAAAGTGATAGTAATACGGCTTGATCACTTGTTCGGTATCCTATCTCTTACATATACGAATCAAAGTCTCTAAGCTTACTTATCCCACTTGCCACTAATGCTGCTTACTTTACCATCATCTTTAGAGTAGTTATTCTCTACATTGTAATGACGTGCTAATTTATATGTCATTATGGCACTCTTTCCTTCCTTTGAGTTACGAAGTGGTAATTAGGAAGATGTATGGATGAGATAGAGAGAGTGAGATGGGTATGAAGGATAGAAGGTATGATGAGGATAGGCATGATGATATGGGAGGTATAATGAGGAGAGGTATGATGGGATTCAGGTAGGATGGTAAGATGGTAGGTCTCCTGGGATGGATGGACCAATCATTGGGGACTCGAACGTGAAGTATAGCTCCTTCAATCATCTACCTTAAAAGGATTGGGTTACTTTGTATCAACAATCGATAGAATTCCTCTTCTGTTCGACTTCCCAACCTTTCGGATCATTGGGAAATCGAACAAAAAGCATATCAGATATGGATCAACGGCCAACCCAATCCCATCATCGGGTCATCACATCCACCCACCGTATCAACTACTAAAGGGAATAGTATTTAATTCTAGCCCTCCCCTTCTGCCTGTCTAATTCGAACTTGATTTCTTTCTGAGGCAGCTAGGACAATAGCAGTACTTTATCTCACTGATAGATCCCCTCCCACATATTGAATGGTTAGATTTGGACTTAATTCATTCTTGTACTTGACTGAATAAAGGTTTGGCACTGGGTTGAACGAAATTCTACCAGGAGGACATGTATTTGAGCTAGTTAGTGTTTGCTTTATGGCTCTTATGGGTTTTAACACATCGATACAAGAGCACATCATATAATAACAAATATTTTGATTTCACATTCTGAATCGAGAAACTGAAATGATCAATTTCGGTTCTTCGATCACTTAGGTGCGTCACCAAAGTGTGAATAATGCATAATATGAGAATCGAAAGTGCCTATTTTTCTTACCCACCGTTTGACGTTTTTTTATAGAACACATGAGTGAAGATTTAGTGATACATAATGTTAGTGAAATCATAGCTACGAGACAGTTCATGAGGCATATGATAGCTACGATACAGTTGAGGGGAGATAATAGGGTAAAAGTAGATAGTTTTTTCATCTCCTTTTACTCACCGTAGACTCAAACAACCCACCGTCCACCTAGCTACCTAGCTTCGTCGCTTCCCAACCTAGCTTCCTCATTAAGTTCAATCCCCTTACCTTTCCTGGCTTCCAACTTAGCACTCTTTAGTTCATTAATCTCCTTTATATTTCTATACATCCGCTTGTGCATGTACTTCATATCACGTGTACGCGTGCTAGCGCCTCTTTCTCCTGTGTGAGTTTGGTAAGGTAGTAGTTAGTTTAGATAGTGTTGGTCAGTGGGTAGTGTCACATAAGTAGGAGTGTTAGGGTGAGTTCTATTGCTTGGTGTGATAGCTATCAATATGAGGCAATAGGTGAGTTACAAGCTAGTGATAGTAGATTCAGTTGTTGTAAATGCAGTAATTCCTTTCATTGATCAAGTAATCGTAAATGAAGCTTAACGAAGCTTATCTAGGATAAGCCTATGAAAATAATTTTATGGAAATACTTTTATACAATAAAGGTTGCCTTTCTATAATCACCACAATGACGCTTTCTTTCACAAAGTCCCTATACTGGCTCATCAGTAAGCCTTAGTTACTTTTCCATGAACAGAGTTGGGCAAATGTCTTCCTTTCATTCATCATCCCTGGTCGTCCCAATATTGAATACTAGATAGATGGTCAACCCATATGTTGGATACTTAGTTGCACCCCTTTCAAGCCTGGTTCGTGTGATATGAAGCATTTATTCACTAACCCAGCAGTTAGATAGAGAAAGGTTCTGCCACCGCTCCTCAATTGACTCAATAAGTGAAGAGAAGCAACAAGGCCATGAGCACTATATCTATCAGCTGGGAATGACACTACAGTAATAAGTGAAGTCAAAAGCTAGAACAGGTCCCTCTACTGAGATGAGAATTGCCCCCACTTTCCCCCTTTAAGTCAGGAGAACTTTAGAGCCTGTCTCATGGAAACCTCGGGAACAAGACATGAAAAACCCTTTTTTTTATCAAGCTTTATTTCGCTCCCTTTGATAGCTGAGCCAAATCTCTCTTGGCCAGGAATTCGTTTCACTAACTCACAAGGGGGGAGGTTGAACTCATCTCAGGTTTCACCTTAAATGCAAAAGCACTCCCAGCCGTAAAATTGATCCTTGTTGAACACTTCAGTGATGAGTAGGTCCCTTTATTTATGAGTAACACACCTCTGAACTGAAAGCACAGACCTCCCCCAGTATAGTCCCCTTATAGATCTATAGATGGGGTTAATCAATTCCTTTTCGATGTCTGGAATGGGAATTAACATTTTCTTATAGACTATATAATGCCAACTCTTTGGCTGATCATCATTTAAATTCACAGCATACTCCCCTTCACCTATGTTCAATTTTTGAGTGATCTGTGATCTATATGACTCAATTTTAACTAGCTTAGTCAAAGGGACAAATATTTTCAATTTTGCTATCTCAGTTTTAATGTTGAAAGGCAATTGAGTTTTGCTTGATTGGATGAGATATTCCTTAGCGAATGTGGTCTATGTGTTTTTATCTTCTTTTTCAATGTTAGGCACTTTGGTCTGTGTTTCAATTGTTTTGTTTTGAATTCTCTTATTTGGAATGTTTTGAGTAACTGTTTCATTTTGAGTTTCAAATGAAGTTATATCTACAATTTTTTGGCTAGAAGTCTCCTGAGTTCCCCTAGGGAGGATCTGCAGGGTTTTGGTTACAGGAGCTTCTGTTATTTTTTTAGTTTGGGTATGGATTGATCTCTTAGTGGGAGTTTCATTGTTCTTTTTACTTCTTAGACTATACTATTTATGAACCTCATATATGGCAGATTCATAGCCCTGTTTAAATTCAAAGGATTCCCCAGATTCTAATTGAAATTGTTGCAACATGTACAATTCTTGTTCTTCCTGAGTAAGAAAAACAACATCTTCATTTTTTATTCCTAATAAGTTTATCTAGGTGTCATCCTCTCCTTCATGGCTTTGTGAACCCTCATCATAGTTTTCCTGGAAGGGTGGCCTAATTTGCTAATCTAGTATTGCATTCTTTCCAGTGTTAGGATTCTTCCTAAAGTTGGGGTTTCTTATTGGGTGTGGTTGTTGATTCTCCCACTGAGTTTTTCTTTCCATGTTTTCTAATATATCCATTATTCTATTTACACTCTTTGCTAAACTATCTATTTTACCATCAGAAGTGGGAGTTTCCTCTTTAATAACAACTCTCTTTTCATTTCTCATTCTAGATTTCTTAGCTAATAGATTGGATTCTACATGGACAACATTACTTTTCATTTGTTCCAATGTTTCAGGGTTTCTTTCCCTTAACTGGTATGACATATCAATGTCAAAACAATCAGGGAATTTGATTAATACTAGGTCTGGTGGATGGTTAATATTAGCAAGGATTGCATTATAGATGCTATTGAACCTAGTACAATAATCTCGAACTGACTCATTAGGATCTATTCTAATGTTATCATATTCAGAAAGTATTTGCATAGGGTTTGTCTTTCTCTCCCATCTATCAATACAGTCTATGAAAAGAAGCTAAGTCTGCAATATGATTAGCAGTTAAGGCTTTGAACCATTTCTTAACATCCCCAATTAATATTTGGGAAAACAACCTCATTTTGACATCAGATTCATCAATCTCATGCAACTCAAAATAGTCAGTCATTTTGTTCACATTTCGTTGGGAAGTATATGACCAGTAGCATCAAACAAAAAGATTTTGCTTTGATAATCTTGGGGCATTGCATAGAGTTGTACTAGTAAAAGCAAAGGTGCATATTGGTCTGCGATGGCTTGGATTCTGGCTTGACTTGGGGTAAGCTAGTACTTGAGGAAGGGCTTGAAATAGATGGAGATGAACTAGATGAGGATGAGGAGTTTGGTTGGATAGGAATTTGATGAATGACTGGTTTAGGGGAATGGACTGTGGTGGATACAATTGGTGGGGTGGTAGTAAATGAAGGTGTATTTACAGTATTTTAAGATTGTACAGAAATTCCAGAGGTAGCCCAATGAGGCCACCTAGTTCAACTCATTGTTGAAGGTAAGCATTATCTATATGGCTTATCAATGTGGAGGTTAAATCTTCTAACATGTCAAAAGTATCTAACATAAATTTATCTAAATCTGGATGTATAAGCACCTTTTTCGACTTAATGAATTGAATAAAATTAGGGTCTAACACCGTTTCATGAATTGCATTCTCTAATTTAGTTCTAAACAATGAGATATCAAATGACAAATCAAATGGAATTTCCTCCAAAGTTGATAATTCCTCGGGGAGTGAATTTGCTTTAACTAAATGGCTGCTACTTGCTTGAGTTTCTACCTTTTTTGGTTTTCTTAAAATCCTATCTGGGTCATCAACTATGGTAGCAGGGTTTGGATCTGGATTTGCCCTGGTATAGTGAGCCCTTTTGGGCACCAGAATTTTAAAATTTTAATTGTTTTTATGAAGCTTTTTAACAACACTCTTTTTTAAAAATGACCTTAAGGGGCACAATATAAAGTTTAAGGTTTCCTTAAGGTTTTATTACACTGAGGATCAAAGTCCCTAGTATGGTCGCTAATAATGTTACCACTCCAAAAAAAATTCAAAGTTGTTAGAAAAAGAAATGACAGAGGCAACGACAAACCAACTTTGGAGATTAGGATCTAGAGTTCCTAATTCTCAAAGAGGGCTCTCTCTTTACGATTTAACTTTGTTTAAGTTAATTGATTTTAGTCTAGTTATGATTGTACTTTAGTTTTGATTTAGATTTGGTGGTGCGATCACTTACTTAGACCATTGGGCTATGGGGTCAAATGCCAGACAAACAAGACTGGATCAAGTTCTAAAAACAACGTCTATAGGGAAAGATAGCAGAGTTACTTTAGATCTCAAGGCTGGATGGTGAAGGGGTTTTCAATTGGACCCAAAGAGCAATTAAGGGTTCCTTAGGCCGGATTATGAAGAAAGTGAAAGAGGTCAACTGGGATGGGAGAGAAATTAAGGATTCTCAGGTCTAGATATCAGAAGAAAACATGTAAATTATTAATTGTGGAAAATAGAGTGTACTTAAACAAATTCTGAGATAAAGTTCCAGTTAATTCATTTAACTTTAGATAACATTTAAGTTTGTGAAAAACATAAGAGAATAGCAAATTGACAAAGGAAATACTTCACTGTAATAGCTCTACACATGAATCCTATAATGCAATCTCTTCATTACTTGCTCCAGTCTTCTAACTTGAAAATTGGTACAATAACCCTCAAGTTTATGATCAAAATAACTTTACAAATGTATAGCAATCCACCCTCAATACTTCGAATTATGACGTATTTATACAAAAATATTTTACAAAATATCCCAAACTGTCTTTGGAACTAATCTAGGAGAAAGAAAAATCTTCATGCAAGAAGATATAGTTATTAAACTAATGCTTGTTGTCCCTGCTTATTAGGTTGTGTTGGCTTTAATCTTTGATATTTTTCACTTTAATCTGTGCTTTGTTGTTTGGTCTTCACGCTGGATGTTCTATTTACTATGACCTTTCAACTGATACACTTTCACCTGATATACTTTCACCAGATAAACTTTCACCTGATACACTTTGACCTAGTTGAGCTATCATTATCCTTTTAATGTGCCTTTTTACTCTTACTATACATTTTCACCTTTTTACCTTCTATAGTAAGTCATTTAATTTCTCCCATGTTTCGGCATCTTGTAATTGAATATTGATCATTTTCCTGGAAATCTCATCTACCTCTGTATACTTGACAAAAGTAGGCCTATTGACAAAAAGGTGTTTTACCTCATGCTGGAGTTAAAACAAATTCTCAAAAGTTTGATATAATACTTTTCCAGTAGGTATGCCCTTCATGGATGAAGTATTCACCTGATCTCTAGCCACTTCTTTGATCTTTATATAATATTCCTCCTGTGTCATCAACTTATCATTTATTACCAATGGATTCGGTAAACGTTTTTGCCTCAAGATTTCAAATTTGACCATGAATCTGTCAATTTCTAGCTGCATGGTTTGGCACTTATCCTCTAGGTTCAACATCAAATTCCTCTTGGTGAAGACCCTTTTAACTTCCAAAATTGTACATGTTATGTTAGGTATCTCTAATTCCTGTAGCTCATACTTGTTCTTTGAGTTGAGGAAGTGAATGATCCTTGCAGCTTCCTCTGGCATGTCTCCAAGTTCTTCTTTGACTCTTTGCATGGCTTCTGTAGCCTGCTTTATTAAATCAATATGTTCAAAAATAACTTAGATGGATGGCCAAATATCATTGACAGTGTCAATGATATTGGCCCACAATTTTTCCTTAGCCTGACCTAGGGGTTCATTAAATGTTAGTTCCTTCTCCATCATTCATCCTTGTAGACTTCCGTTGTTATTCTTTGTGCATGATTTGGGCAAGCTTGTAGTCAGTTTCTAGGATGGTCACTTTTTCCTTAAGCCTGTTCATTTCATTGGTCTAAATGGACATGTCTTCCATTGCCTCGACCAATTTTCTTGCCTCATCACTTGTAGACCCTATCGCTATAAACCCTATTGTTGATGTAGACGGTATAGATGTTGGCAGTGTTGTGACCATTGGAGCTGTGGGAGCTAAGGATGATGCCAAAGTGGAAGGCACTGGAGTGGTTACTGTTGGAATAATAGTGGTAGGGATATTCTCTAGAATAGCTTGTTTTTGTTGAATCAAGCTATCCAACTCTTTTCCATCTCCTTTAATTGATCATTTAGTTGTAGCACTAGGTCCATCATCTCTTCATGATTGATTTGGCTCTCTAGGACCTCTTTATTCTGTGGGTGTTCTAAATGACGCAGCTTTAGCTGTTTCTTGAGAGATGCTATATCCCCATTCTTTTTTTTGATAAACTTCTTAGTAGCCTTAATGTTAGTCGGATCATGGCCCAGCTCAATAACCAAGTCCTCCAATGACTTGATCCTATTGTCTTTGGCCTGTGAGGAGGCCTTCTCAAATTTATATTGGATTGTGAGTTATCGAGTGAACCATATAGCCTGTGTGCATCCATGGCCTTTCTTGTAAGGGTGGAGTAAATCATCTCTCCAACCTATTTATGAAACTCTATCTGGTCAATGGGATGAACATCCCTGGCCAATACGTCAAAATTAGTCTTCCTATAATCCACTGAGGTCTTTGGTTGCTGAATAGTGGGCTGCATAAATGAGACCTGGATCTTTCTTGCTTTGATGTCAAAAGTTGACATCAACCTGCTCTGGTTGGCTAGTGTATGCTTGAAGAATTGGGCGTATGTCTTAGCCTTCAACTTCTGATTCCTCATCTTTATTTCTTTATATCTGTCTGTAATGTCCTTTTCTCTATCATTTGGCCTAATGAAAGAGGAAACCTCAACACTTTGCTATCCTCTGCCCCATTGTTTCAGTGTTAGTTACTTCTCCTGATTCAACGTTCTCCTCCTGTTCAGACACAGGGTTCAATTTGGGACTTTTTTTGAGCTCAAAAAGCTCATATGTAGTCTTCATGGCAGAACTAGAACCCTCTTCCCTATTCCTCTTTGATTTCCTCTCCTCATTGGCGGGGGTCTATAGGACAGGAGGAATATTCATGGGTTCCCCTAGTTCTGGAACCTGCAGGAAAGAACTCAGGTCAATTTGCTTTTCCACATCAATGAGTTTCTTCTTAACAATGACAATTGTGCTATCCATGTTAATCAATGTATTTTCCAACCATTCATATTGGTTGGAAAATTGTTCAATATCAAGTCTTCAGTGATGTATGAAAGGTCCCAATTTGACCTTGAGCCTTAACTTGTTTATGACCCCATAAGGGTCATACTGCCACATGAAGCTGTTTCTTAATTTCATCTGTTGTAGTATCTTGTCAGCCTTAGTTCCAGCTTCTCTGTTGTTGCATATGAAGGGGCCCAATTGGTTCTTTATTTAAAATTCAGTCTTCTTCCTAGATGCTAGGAACTTCACCTCATCTGAATTGATGATTTGCCTAAAATACTCAAGTGAAAATATCCTCATAGGGAGGTATTTGGGCAGCTTATAAGGGGCTAGTTGGTAGCCATAAACTCTAATTTTAGTGTGGTTCTGGTACAAATACCAGTCTCCCACGTTGTTGTTCCTAGCCAATTGTAGCACCCTCTTGATTTCTTGGTTGATTCTAGAGTGAGTGTTACTGGTCAGCATGTTCATGACTAGGTAGACAAATGAACCTATGAAGTCTTTGTAGGTGAATGATGTAGAGTATTTCTGGATCAAGGGTGTCGAGTGTGCCACTGATCTCTCTTTTCCCTTGGTATCCAACTTCTGGATGCTGACAAAGAATTTATCTTCTTGATAATACAGAAACATGTGAAATAACACTTAAGAGTATTTGATAACTCTTTCGGTTGGCAATCGGGTGAATTGTTCATGCATCTTGTCTGCAATGAATTGAGCATAATTATACATGATAGCAAGAGGCTTGCCTGGCGTAAAAATGGACAGAAAGGCCAGGATGACCTCATCCACTTTCTCATCTATGGTATATCGTAGGATGCAAGAGAGCATGGTGATTATATGTCTGCCTATATCTGATAAAATGGTGGCAGCATAAGGTGGAGTATCTGTGGGAGTATGGTGGTCATCTATGATGAAATTCTGGAAGATTTTTCTTATCTTAACTAGGTATAGTGTGATGTATAAGTCCAATAGGTCTCCAATAGATAATGGGGTCTCATTAGGGCTAGGTTGGACTTGCAGCATTTGGTTAATAGACTCTGGAGTGATGGTGAATAAAAGTTGTTGGTTAGGGGGAACTATAGTGCTTTGGCTAGGGATATAACAGGCATGAAAAAAATGTATGATGTTGTTAAATACTGAATCCATACATGTGAGGATGGTTTTAGATAAAGGAGGAATGACCTGTTATAGAGTTTTGTGAACCCAATGTTTCGGACTTCCAAGTGAGTCCATCATTAGAGGATGCGACAATAGATATTCTTCAACCTTAATGATGTATCCATGAGCTATGTTTAGGGTACATATATATAGGTTATTAAGGAATGATGTGAGAAATTAGGTCGACCATTATTATTATTTTTTATATATAATTTATTATTATTATATATATAATGTTTAATTTTTAATATCATATATTGTTATTATTAATTTAATTATTTATTTTAATTGTTTATTTAATTATTTATTTATTATATAATTAAATTATTATTATTTACTATTTATTTCTTTATTCTATTTTAATTTTTTTAAAATTTTTAATTTTTAATTTAATTCAATATTTTATTAAGAGTTTTAATAAATAACTCTATATATATATATTATATATATATATATATATATATATATATAATATATAAGATATAGATATATATATAATATGTTTAATTTTTAATTTAATTCAATATTTTATTAAAAAAGCTTAATTAAATTTTATATATATATATATATATAATTTTTAAATTTAATTCAATATTTTTATTAAAAGAGTTTAATTAAATTATTTATATATATATAATATAAATAATATGTTTATTGATTTATTAATTTGATCAATTAAGCAATTAATTGATGATTAATATTATTTCTTCATTTTTTATTTTTTTATTTACCGAATTAAAGTATCAATATTTGGATAGTTGGTTTTATTTTATTTTATATATTCATTAATAATTTTAATTAATTAATTAATCTTATAGGATCTTTATAGTCTTATCTATCATTCCTAGGGTTGATTTTTAATTGTTTAAATTTTCAACTATGTGTATTTAATTAGTTATGTTTTAATGCTATCAAGTTATATGAGAAGTAATCTATTACAGTTTTATGTTTAGATTAGTCCAATGATTTAATGATTAAGGAGGATGGTTAAGGTGAGTTTTATATTGTTTTTTAAGGGAGGAGGGAATAGGTTAATATAAGGGGTAAGTGCTAATTATTGTTTTTATAAGATTTCCAGTAAAGGTTTCCAAGTGTTACTTAGTTTTAATCCATCATCACGGTTAAAGTTGTTTTCCCTTTTTTCTATTTCAATGGCTTCTTTAATTTTCCTTTTAAGACAATGTTCTTCTTTTCTAACAAGTTTGGCTTCTTCCATGCAGATGTAATGAGAGGAAGAGTGAACATGTTCTACTAAGGCTGATTTAGAAATTCTTTCTCTTCTTAAGTCAGTAGTGTGTTCTTTAATTCTAACATTAAGAGACCTACCTGTTTCACCTATGTATTCCTTACCGCATGAGCAAGGGATCACATAAACACCTTTTTGAAGGTTAGGGTTTATGGGATCTTTAACAGAGTTGAGTAATTGTCTGATGGTGTTAGCAGGGGTGAATGCTACATTAATGTTATGTTTATTGAGAAATTTAGTAATTTTATCTGTGGTACCTTTTATGTATGGAAGGGAGACCTTAGGAGTTGATAAATTTTGATCATTAATATTATTGCTATTTTTCTTTAGGGATAGGTGCATGGTTTTCTTGATGGTATTTCTATTATAGCCATTTAGCTCAAACACTTTGTGAATATGGTTGAGTTCATCGTTTAAATGGTCAGGATCAGATATTTTAACTACCCTAGTGGTTAAGGTCGTAATGATGCCTATCTTCTGTTTAGGGTGGTGATGGGAATTTGCATGTAGATATCTTTCTGTATGATGGGAAGGTAGTCCGAAACGTTGGGTTCACAAAAATATATAACATGTCATTCCTCCTCTATCTAAAATGTATGATGTCAGGGAATGGGTGAACTCTGAATAGGTATTTGGGTAAATTCGATTCCCACAGATGGATGCCATCGGTATGGTTCAGGAATCTGTCCTTTCCAATAGTGGAGCTTCAGAAGGTAGGCTGGTGAGGCAATATCTTTTATTTGGAAGTCCCTGACTGCTAGTGCCAAATGGTCGATGTCATGGTGAAAGGTTGACATAGGTCCCACATCTAAAGAGGTCTGGGAAGCCATGACTGAGTTTATGGATTGGGATTAGGCCTGTATTGGTTGTAGAATTGAGGTTTGGGAAACTCTGGTACAGTGACAGGGTAATTACAGTTTGCAAAAGATGGGTTTTGGGTATACAGGAAAATTACTCTTCAATTTGGCAAATGTATTAACTAATTTCAATTAATTAATCTTTAAACTTGAATGTACGTTTTCAAATTTAGAGGGTCGTTCTAGTTTTCCCAAAAATACCTGGAATTCAGTGGTATGGGATGCAAACTAGTTCAATGGTGAGTGCAGAGGGTATGGCTACTTTAGCTGTGAATTGGATGGTTGAATTGGGCATCCGGAGCTTCTTTGGGTGGTAGATGGTGGTCAATTTTGGTTCTAAAGGCTCAAGGTGTCGCAGAAAGGCTTGAGCAACATTCAAAGTGCAAACAAGCAAAAAGAGTTGACATGGGCTTCTGTGGCCTTTTAACCGGAAATGGTTACAATTTGGTGTGGAATATTACAAATGAACAGTGGATGGTTTTGGTTTGCATGGGGAGGCAGTTTCTTGGGCCATCGCACCACTTTTGGAGACTAGGATGTATTTCCTTGAGAGCACGCGATCTCACCTAGGGCTGCCATGATTCAGAATAGTGCCCAGACAAAACTGTGAATCTCACGTGCTCTTGTGCTGGTAATGGTCGGATAGTATATGAGCACGATATGGATGTACACCGTCGGATCTGAGGGTGGAAGGTCAAATGGCTATCACGTGGTCAATATGCATGGAGGGAAATAGAGTTAGGATTTGCGGGGCCCGAGGGGTTAATTACAATTAATTGTAATTAATTAATAACTAAGGTGGGGATTTAAAATATAATCAACGGGTCTAATGGAGTGGGACGAGGGGTTAATGTGGCAGGGTTAGTTTAACTGCACCAAGGGTTGGTGGGTTAAAAGGTTTATTTCAGGGAAATATAAATTGAGTTAAATAAATAATGCGGGGGGAGGGGGGATTTAAACTTAGGATAAGGGGTTTTTTTATGGGTTTTGAAAGGAAAATAAGGAAATTAATAAGGGGGGAGGTGATTTTTGCAATAGGGAATGAGTTTCACACTAGGGAAAAGGGGGTTTTGGGTAGGGGGTGAGTTTTGGAAGGTAATTTACTAGGGAGATGTGTGAAACCAAGGGATAAGGGTCAAAATGAAGGGAAAAAAATTATTTAATGAAAAATGATGAGATAATGGGGAAATTAGTAAGTATGTATGTGGGGGTGAAATGAAATGAGGGGAAGTTAATAAAAAAATCTTGTGAAGATATTTTTACTCTCATAAATTCTCCTACACATAAAACATAGGATTAAGCATGATAAATGTGCTTTTGACTGAGAAACCTTGTACGTTTGCAACTTTTCTTCTACCTACCCATTATTTATCCTAACATTTTTTCTTCACTTTCTTGGTTTCATTTAGGCTAGCAGACCCTTTATTTCCTTTTATTTTGACAAGAAAACTATTTAATTCTAACCTTATAACTTACGATGGCTCAGATTAAGTTGATGAGCACATTTTTATCCTCTACCTAACTACTGATATGCCAAGGTTAAACAATTTGGCTAGATCTTTATTCTCTATCTATCAACATAAAATTCAAAACATGAATAAGTCAAGATTAAACTATTTGACCATCATGGACAGTAGCGTTTATGATACGCTGCACACAACCATTATTTTGCATAGTAAAGTAACAAGTAGCGGCACTTGAATTTGCACACTTTCATGATCTTCTTTATTTTTTCTTTGGGGTTCATATTTTCCACTTTTTCGATCTTTTCTTTTTCTTTTTGTCCTTTGATATTCTTTTAGGACATACCCTCTTTAAATTTTTTATTTTTTAATATGGAAAACATTTTGCAGAAAGAGAAAGTATGTACAATATTACAATACTAACCATAGCCAATTCAAGAATCCTATTATTATAGGACCCTAACACCAGGTATAAAAATTCTTTCTCTCCCCTGATGAATGAATTGAATGCTTCAAGTGTAATAACTTTGGCCACAAGATGAGTGAGTGGAGAAGTAGGTTTGAGTAGCCTTCTAAACAACAATACACTTGGTAGTTATCTTTCTTTATGGACAAAAAGAGTTGGAAGTAAAACAATTATTAAACCATGAAGTGTGGAATTGCTTTGTTGACACATGACCAAGAAAATAGATGGTATGTGGTAGTGATTTTTCTAAGCACATGATTGAGGATAAGATTAAATTATTTTCTATGAAAGGAAAGGACAAAGGGAACAATGTGACCTTTGGAAATAATGCTCCAACAAGGATTAAGGGAAAAGGTATAGTTAGTCTTGACAAAAATACCAAGGCTAAAAATGAGTTGTATGTATAAGGTCTCAAGCACAATTTGCTTAGTGTGAGTCAAATGTGTGATAATGGCTATAATGTGAATTTTCGATCAGGGAAAAGTTTAAGAAATCCCCCCAAATTTATATATATAATAAATGGGTGAATCCCCATGGCATATAGAAAAATGTATAGGCTATTGTTTCAATAATATAATATACATATATAATGTTTTGTTGAATATTTCACTAAATTATTAAAAATGTTAAATATTGGTGATTTTTTCACTAGGTTATAAAGTATTGCAAATTCTTAGCTAATATTCTAAATAATTAGAAAACGATAAAAATATTTAGTTAAACTATATTTAATAACATATAGAAACATATATAATAATAAGAAAAATATTTAGTTAAACTACAATATACTAATTTTCCATGTTTGGGAAAAGCAAAATCATGGGTAATGTTTCTCTAGGTTCTTATTATACACTATTGCAAATATTTTTACATGTTTTTATAATGTGTTACCACAAATGTCTTATTACATCCCAAGGGAAAATTAGTTGGAGAGACACACTACCACAAAGGTCTTATTACACCCCGAGGGGAAACTAGTTGTAGAAGCACCCCCAAAGGTCTGTGACGTTGAACTAAAGAAATCTAAATCTAAATTAAGTATGAGAAGATACAAATCTAAATATAAATATATTTAGTAAAAAAAATTATTACTAACCAAATATATTAACTAATCTAAATGTATTTGCTAACTAATTAACATAACTATTACCATCGACAAGTTTTCATAACATAAAACTTTGTTTATTAATCAAGAGTAGGATAAATATACATATATAGATATAGATATAATGAATGTTTCAAGATTTGAATTTGAGCATACACAGTAAGAAAAATAAATTAAGTATGAGAAGATATATATAGTAAAAATATTATTACTAACCAAATATATTTACTAATATAAATATATTTACTAATCAATTAACATAACTATTATCATCAGCAATTTCTCATAACATACAACCATGTTTATTAGTCGAGAGTTTGACTTGTGTATAAATACAAAGCAAATCAATGTTTCAAGATTTGAATTTGAGTGTATGCAGTAAGAAAAATAAATTAAGTATGATAAGATACAAATATAATATATATATATATATATATGTAGAAAACCATTTTCATGTTCCCTTATTCATTGCATTCTACGATAATCATATAGGCTACAATATGGTGAAATTAGGCAGCAGCAGTAATCACTTTAGTTCTGTTGAATGTTGCTACAACACAAATGGACTTCACTTCTTTGAGTATGCTATTAACCTTAATTGTTAGTACTAGAATATGATATTATAATTAGTTTCATTTTGGCCTAGTTATCATGTAAATTTTTCCAATAAACTTGGATTGATGTGTAAATCACAGAGTAGGGCACATATTTATATCCTTTTTCTTTATAAATACTAGTTCTTCTCCATCTATCTTTTTTATCTAGGTTTTCTTCCTATATGTTTCTTTCCAATCTCGACCTTTCTCCTCTTTCATTGTTTCTTTAGTTGAATATTGAATGGATTTGAATTTGTTGGATCTTGTAAACATTCAAATAAGTAGGTCATTCTTATCAACCCTCTTTGTTGAATTGTAGTGAATAGAGAAAGAGATCGAAGCCACTAAACTAGAGAATCACTACTCATTAGACGTAGTTGATGATAAAAATCCCTTTTTTTTGGATATAATGGATAGAGATAATCAACCATACTTATTTATTACCAAAAAGTATTACTTTTCCAAACAAAAATTGTTATGGTTCCCAAAAATGAAAAAATAATTAAGATGAAAAAGGAGAGCATGGAAGAGGAATTGGAATGTAGAACAAATACAAAGAGCTACATGTACCACTGTGTATTGAGGCTTGATTTTTTAATTCAAATTCCACTACTTTGTGAATAATATTGCATCAATGTGTTCTAATTCTTGACTTCTTAATTCAAATTTCAGAACTCTATGAACAACCCTTGTGTATTAGATATGACTGTGACTAAACAAATGCAAAATTTGAAGATGGAAAGAACACTATTGAATATTTAAATATAAATGACAATAAGACACTTCAATTTTTAAATAGAGATGAATTATTCTTTTGTGACCATTTGTTCCAAAAAATGGGGGCCATTTTCTCCAAATTAATCTCATTACTGTGAAATAAGGGCGAATGAAACCAAGGAACTTATTTTACACCAAATGGGGAGGGAGAAATAACTATCATAAATACATATTCTTACGAATTGGGGTGAATGGAAGACTGTAGCTCCTAATTTTGAAGGATAAATTTAATTTCCCCCCCTTCCTTAAAATAATCCTTGGCTAACCTCTATACCTAATTTTTTTATAAAATAATTTTGGGGTGATTTCTACTAATGTATTTTCTATATTTTTGAATGAAAATCTGTGAGATCTGAAAAGATGAAAATGGAAAGCTAGTGGGAAAGGCAATCAAGACTCACATTAATGTTTATGTCTATAATGACTCTAGAGTGAGTGGCTACTCAAGTAAATTAAATCAAACTTGGTTGTGACATATAAGACTTGGTCATAAAAAATTTGATAGCTTGTTAAAAATCAATCAGACAGAAGATGTAAGAGGATTTACAAGATTTCCAAAGCCCAATAACTCAATCTACAAGTCCTATCAATTTTACAAGAAAACACGGACTTAGTTAATGACAAAGGAATTCTACACCTCTAAACTCATGGACCTAATTCACATTCATATCTGTGGCCCAACAAATATTAAAAGCCTAAGAGCATAATGAAACTTTGTTTTGTTTGTTGATGATTTTATCAAAGTGACTTGGATAATGTTGTTAAAAGGAAAAATGAAAGCTCTAAAGGATTTCAAGTTATTTAAGGCACATGTTGAAAATGAGAAAGATCAAAAGATTATTTGTTTAATATTAGATAGGGGTGGAGAATTCACTTCAAGAGAGTTTTAAGAGTATTGTGAAGAACATGGCATAAGGAGGCAATAATCAGGGGCTAGAAGTCCACAAAAAAATGGATTAGTAGAGAGAAATAAGGGAACAATTCAGGAGATGTCCAGAGCTATGATGGATGAAGAAGAGGTACTACACACCTTCTAGGGAGAAGCAACACAAGAATCCATCTATTTAGTAAACATAACATAGCTCAAGCCTAATAGTAATAAGACTCCCTATGAGTTATGGAAATGGAGACCAATATCAGTGAAACATTTCAAAGTATTCAAGAGAAAATTCTATATCAAAAGAAATGATAAAAATATTGGAAAATTTGATTCTCGATATGATGAGGGTATATTTCTTGGGTACTCCATTAAGAGTAAAGGCTACAAGTGCTTTAATAAGAGGATAAAAATGATTGAATATTACATTGATTAGTGGATAAATTATTTCCACGATAAGAGCCATCTAGAGAAGATGAGAAATCAATTAAAGAAGAGAGTTCAGATTCCAAATTCTTACATCATAAAGAAGAAAAGACGAAGAAGAAAATGTAGAAGAAGTGCAACACATAGGTGTGAAATTCCTTCTAGGTATGTGTAGAAAAAATACAAAGAAAGTAAAATTATAGGTGATCGAAGACTTGGTGTTCAAAATAGAAGGAAATTTATTGACTGTGCAAGCCTTTTTTTGCTGTCATAAATTGAGCCCAAAATATCAGCCAGACAAGTGAGGATAAGTTATGGGTGAATGTAATGAATGAAGAAATGGATCAAATTGAGAAGAAAAATACTTGGGAAATTGTCCCTGTACCCAAAGAAAAAAACATTATAGGTACCAAATGGGTCTTCAAAAATAAGCTAAATGAGTAAGGCCAAGTGATAAGGAACTAAGTATGATTAGTCTACAAAGGGTATGCTCAAATTGAAGGGATAGATTTTGAAGAAACCTTTGCACCTATCGCAAGATTAGAATCCATAAAAATGTTCCTTGTGCTTGCAAATCACAAGAACACCAAGGTATACCCAATGAATGTGAAATAGGCCTTTTTCAATGGCGATCTAGAAGAAGAGGTAGATATATAACAACCAAAAGATTCATGCTCTCAGAAAATCAATACTATGTCTGCAAACTAAAAAAGGATTTGTTAGAGATTGGCATGCCACATTGGAAATATACCCTCAACAACAAGGTTTCAAGAGAGGCATTGTAAACAAAAACCTATATATAAAATCTGAAGATGATCACTTATTGATTGTTGTGGTTTCCATAGATGATATAATCTTTGGTAATGAATTGGAATAGCTGGGACACCGATTTTCTAAGTCTACGCAAAAAGAATCTGATATGTCTATGATTGTAGAACTATCCTTCTTTCTCGGGATGTAAATTTATCAATTTAAGGATGACATCTTCATCTCTCAAACGAATTATTTAAGAGAAACACTGAAGAAATATGGAATGGAGGAATACAAGCCAGTTAGTACCCCCATGCTTATTGGATGTAAGCTATGTAAAGAGGATGAAACACCTTTGGTAAATCAAATACTCTATATATCAATGATTAGAAGCTTGCTATACCTCACATTCTCAAGACCAGACATTAAGCAAGTAGTATGTCTAGTGGCCATATTTCAAGCTTGTCCTCATGAAATCCAAGTCATTGTTGTAAAAAGGATTTTTAAATAATTTCAAGGAACAACAAAATATGGGTTTTGGTATGCCAAAATAATTTATTTTAAGTTAAAATGTTATACTAATTTTGATTGAACATGCAACCTTGATGACGGGAAGAGCACCCCTACAGCAACATTATTTTTGGGAGGTTGTCTAGTGTCCTGGGTCAACCAAAAACAATACTCAATCTCATTATCAACAATTGAAGTGGAGTACATTGTTGTGGCCACCTAATTCAAGTAGAACTTAAAGGAAATCAAGGTAAAGTGGATTGATTCAATTACAATCATGTGTGAAAATAATAGTGCTATCAACATCTCTAAAAATCCTATCATGCACTCAAAGACCAGCACATTCCAATTAAGTTTGATTTTTTAAAAGAATAGGTTGATGTTATTGTTGATTGACTTGAGTATGTGGCCACTAATGAGAAACTTGCAGATATATTCACAAAGACACTGGCACGAGAACCATTTGAGTACCTTAGGAAACAAATAGGAGTTGTTTCTCCTATAATGAAATTACTCATCTTGAATGAATTTTGGAAACTACTAATTTGGTTCAATTAAAGTGTAGGTTGCAAAGTTTTAGGGGGGTTTTTCCTGATTGGGTGCACTATTTTCCATTGATGTCAAAGGGTGAGAAGAAGCCTCTAAGTGTAATGATTTTTGATGTAAGGGGGATTTTAGAGATGGAGAAAACCATTCTTGGTTTTAGGGTGAGCTTGGTTTATTTCCATCAGTGCCAAAAGGGGATATTGTAGAGAATAATGTTGGAATTGATGTAAAATGGGCAAGGATGGTAGAGGCATTGTGATGGTACATTAGTTAGCACTATGTTTAACCTTTTTCCAAACATAGAAGAGCCTCCTGGTAGAGCCATTAGACACAAATTTAGGAGTATGTGGCCTTACAGTACAATGGTGAAACAAGTTTTTATTTGTCATCGAAGGTCCCACTATACAAATCATCCTGATGGAAGTTCCCCAGATGATGCAAAATCACGCGTTAAGGTGAACTCTTAGGATGGCTATGCGCCAAGAGGACATGGAGAAATAGTATATGAGGTGGGAAAGTGTGTTGATTGGTAGAAGTTTCAATGGGTGGTCCCTAGCACCACATCACCTCAGGAGATATTCCTTAGAGGTATAAAAGTTGCTTGCAATAGAACACCCGCTCGAGAGGAGTCAGCCTACAGATAAAACACTGATTTGTGGAAGCATTGTAGTGGGAGGCACCATGGAATAACTCATCCTAGAGGTATTTCCCCAAGAGAACCAGAGTGCACACAAATGTTTAAGGGTCGAGATGATGAAATCCTGGGATAAGTTGACATGACAAGTTGGAAGAGGTGTCAGAGTGTCCAACCTTTGAAAAGCTCAAGAGGGTTAGTGTGTGGGTCCCATAAGGGACACATTACCTAAGTAGGTGTCCCTTAGAGGAACCAAAGATAGCGCAAACAATGAAGAGCAGGGATCACATAATCCTAACTGGAGTTAGCAAGAAAACATGCACAACGATTGGTGAACTATTGTGGTGTGAGGTCCCACGGGACACCTAAGGTTAGGAGACTTCCCCAAGAGGATAAAATTTATGCATTTGTTTAGAAGCGTCAGGGTGACACATAGTCGAGCTAGTGTGGAAAAGGTGGAAAAGCCTTTGACTAGTGCAGTGAAAGTGTAAGCGTGGCCATAAGTGACAACTCACCTCGATAGGTTTTTAATTGGTCAAAGTGCATGACTAGCAATCCCACAAGGCACATCATCCTTAAGGGTTGTTCCAAGATGAATCTCAAAGGAGGTTCTTAATGAAAAAGTCTATGGAAAGGGATCTAGGAGATGAATATTTTTCCAACATTTGATGGTCCTTCAAATATCGAAAGGTGTGCCCACGTCTTTGTTATATGGTGTTTTTACATGTTTTGTGACCATGGGCCTTGGAGCTTATTATAATGAAAATGAGTTATGGCGATTTTATAAATGATATTAGTTCTTGTAAACATGGATGAGTCAACATCTCTTCGGAACTAAAAGCTATAATTATCACTTAATTCATATTTTGGTGCTCACCTCTTTTAGAAGAGTCAACATTGAATGAGTTGACAACATTTGATGGCTCCACCAAATTTAGCAATGCACCAGAGGCATTGATGGATTCAATGTTGTTTGTTGAGGCTAGGAGAATAAGTTAGAGAGGACCATAATTTGTAGAGTGAAATAATGGAGCATTCTTGGAGTTAGAGAGTGTCATCCCTGATCATTAATAATGATTGAGGATAATTAAGAAATTAATCAATGAGAAAGCAGCAAGGACCAAGACATGCAAAAGAGTGTTGGAGAGCCATGTTATTTGTAGAAGTATAATTTAATGGAGGAACTCCTCGAGTATGAAGGTGGACTGAGAATTAATTCTCAATATGGGAAACACTCAAGTGCCCTTTCTCGCATTTAATGTTGTTGCGTTGGACAAGTAAATTGATGCAACTAGTGCATAATTAAATAAATGATAACAAAGCCTTATGAAGATGCAATTGAGACCATGCATGTACATGTTGGTTGAGTAAATTTAGCCCATGCACATGCTCTTAATTGAAGACCAGTGTACCATACTGTAGGTTGAATGTGACAATTGATGAGCTGACATTTTGCATCATTATCTGTGTTGTTGCTGAATAAAAAAACTCAGGAAACACTGAGTCAATTGGTGAGCATTGTTATATGTTGGTGATGGTGTGAATTGTAGTAAGAGACTATGTGTGTATATAAGAAGAATTCTGGTTGAGAACTGATTTTTTCTCAAACTAATTGAGGGTTGAGAAAAAAGCTAATTGAGTAGTGAAGTGTGTAGTATAGAGAGGGGCTACAAAGCAAAGAGGAACGAGTAAGTTTGTGACAACAGATAAATTTATTTATATTTGTATGTCATAGTAGTAGGTCTAATTTTCTTAGTTTGAAAATTTTATGAAAAGTAGGACAATTGGATAAAGCATGTTGTGGCCTGATTTGTTTTAAGGGGGTTGGGGCCTTCTGTGAGTAGGTGCTCACAAAAAATAATAAAAAATAGTTTGGTGGTTTTCCCATTTGGGTTCCCATGTTAAATATCCACGTTTATGTGTGTATGTTTCTCATGTTGATGATGTGTGTTCATTAGAATGATTTACTTTTTTTCTTATGTATTTGATTATGACTGCTCATATTGGTGATTGCTATGTTAAAAGATATTAAAAGTTAAAATTTATACCGATGATTGATTAAACTCCCCCAATCATTAATTCCTTATTCCAGCATAACCATATATGTTATGCTGCCATTTGAGCTATAAAAAATTATTCAAAGATAGGGTATCCAAATGTAGCATCAAAAACCCCAAAAACAAAACATGAAATGTGCTATCTGAATGTGTGACTTTCTCTTTCGTTTGGAAAACATTTGACATCAATGACAATTTATTTCAACAATATCTCCCTTTGTCATTGATGGAAACCATTATACTCTCTTTGTTATCATACTCCCCTATCCTCATGCTTCTTTATCTTTCTCTCCCCCTTTGACATTAATGGAAAAGGGTAACTCCCCTTGACATTGTCTCTCCCCTTGTCTTTGCTTGCTAAAAATTGTGCAAATAATTTTGGAGCAGAAACTACTCATAGTTTCTATTTGAGATACTCAAATGTCTCTTTGGGAAGTGGTTTGGTGAATATGTATGAAATTTATTTCTTTGTCCCAACATAATCTAGCTTGATATTCGTTTTTGTGACTTTCTCCTTTAGAATGTGAAAATTGATAGGAATGTGCTTTGTCTTTTAATGCATCACTATATTCCTAGAGATGTTTATTGCACTAGTGTTGTCATAGGGTATCAAATTAAGATCATCATATTTGACTTGTATGTATTGGGAGGTTTGATTCATCCAAAGTAATTGAGTACAACATATCGATGCTACAATATATTCTACTTCTGTTATAAACAAGGACACTAAAGATTGCTTCTTTCTAAACCAGGATACTAAACAGTCTCCCAAGTTGATGGATTCTCCACTTTTACTTATCCTTTCATCTATACTTCCTACCAAGTTTGCACTCATGTAAGCTATCAATGTCAATTCATTTCCTTTCAAATACCACAGCCCAAAGTCCATTGTTTGTTTTATATTTAAAGATCCTTTTCACTGCTAGAACATGAGTTTCTTTTAGTGTTGCTTGAAATCTTGCTATCTATTCAAGTGCTTGCATTACATCTAGTCTTGAAGTTGTCCCATAGAGTAGGCTACCAATAATTGATATATATAGTCTTTGATCCACATACTTCGATTCATCTTCTTTTCTCAAGTTTAACTAGTGACCATAACAGTTCTCACAATTTTGCAGTCTTCCATTTTGAACTTCTTCAACATTTCTTTGATGTACTTGGTTTGAGAGATGAAAATGCTTCCATCTAGTTGAGATATCTAGAGTCCCAAAAACAAAGTCAACTCCCCAAGCATACACATTTCAAATTCATTTTGCATATATTTTGAAAATTTCTAACTTAATCTATCATCATCACTTCCAAATATGATTTCATCAACATATACTTTAATGATGGTAATATTGCCTTGATCTTCCTTTATGTAGATATTACTATATGAATTTCCATTTTTGAATCCTTGTTGCTAAAAATACCTATCCAATCTTGAGTTCCAAGCTCTAAGTGCTTTCGTAGGTCTATACAGGGCTTTCTTCAATATACAGACACGATATTCATATTTTGATAGTAAGAATCCTTCCAATTGTTCTATGTAGACTTCTTCAAAGCATTGTAGATTTTTTCTGTTTTCTTGGTATTTAGGAAGTTTGTTTCATCAATTTTTACATTGATGATTTCTACTATCTTGTTGAGTCTAATATTGTAGAAATTATATGATTTTCGTTCACATGAGTACCTGGCAAGTATGCCTTAATTTGTTTGGGAGTCAAACTTTCCTAAATGATGGTCATCCCTCTTTATGTAACATTTTCTTCCAAATGTTGCACAATGTTTTCATTGATGACAACAAGGGTCATTGATGTCAAAGGGGATGTCCAAGACAACAACAATGCCTTTGATGAATCAAAGAAAGTAGTATGTCAACGAGATATCTTGCATTCCCTCAATAGGCGAAGTTAAAATAGGTATGGAGTTTATTGAGTTTTATACAAGATTATTATGCTCTAATGATCCTATAAACAACATGGTTTGGTTTTCCTCATTGAGACCTTTGCAACAATATATACCACTCCAAAAATATCCTCTTGGATGATAAGTTATATCCATTTAAAAATCAACTCTTGTAAAGGACCAAAACTATAGGGTAAAAAACCTCCAACATAAATATGTTAAAGAATGTGCAACTTCTATGTGGATCCATGATTCATTAATTAAATCCATAATGGATGGTCATTAGACATGCACAAATTTTAACGTGGTTAAATTTCTTGCACCTTACACATGTAATATGATGGATGTATGCCAACATGTTCACCAGTTAACCAAGAGAGGCCTCGACATAGTGGCCAATATCTTATGACATTTGGCACAATTTGATTATTTAGTAATGAGCCAGTATCATTATGACACATGGTGTTGTGTGCTTGGCCAAGAATAATGACACCAATAGATGATGTGGCACTACTAGGGACTATCATGTGGCAAGTATCTATGCCAGTTATTTATTAGTAGTATTTCCAAAAATGGGTGGCACATGACACCCATCATGAGCTACAACATGGCATAATGACATCATGCTAACACTATCATGTGAATGACCAGTGACTGCAGGGACTCAGTCAAATGGTTACTTTAAGGGCAGGTCTTAGGGACAATCAGGAAGATGTTATGACCTTGGTCATACATTTGGTCACATTATCACTTTAGGGTTGGGCCCAAAGGACCATGTCATAGATATTAATGCCTCACTTATACATTGGTCACATGTCAACTTCAAAAAAAAGGAATAATGATATGGTCAGATTAGACATGCATGAAACCATAATAATACTATAAATGCATAAGCATCTTATTGGATTAATACATCGATCAATTGAATAATATGTGTCATATATCATTGATCAAGCGTGTGGCTCATTTTCGGTGGTAGTGATTTGTCTGTGAAGCCATTTGTAGTGTTTGGTCGGAGGAATGAGTCCTTGCTAGTGTGTAGTTTTTTGTTATGTTGGATCTCCAGTAAGCCATGACATATTGGCATTGGTTATAGTGCTCTATTCACATACACACACATTTGTAGTGTTTTTTCAGAGGAATGAGTCCTTTCTAGCATGTTGTTTTGTGTTTCATTGGAGGTTTGATGAGCCATGACATATTGGAACTGGTTACAGTTCTCAACTCATTTATACATTCATTTGTAGTGTTTGGTTAGAGCAACGAGTCATCACCGATGTGTGGTTTTGTGTTACATTGGAGATCTAGTGAACCATGACATATTGGAACTGGTTATAGTGCTTGGCTCCTATACACACTTATTTGTAGTGTTTGGTCATAGGAACAGGTCCTCACTGACGTTTGATTTTGTGTTAAATTGGAGCTCTAGCGAGCCATGACATGTTGTTACTGGTTATAGTTATCGACACTTATACAAAACCATTTTTTATAGTTCATGACTCATCATTTAGGTCAATTAGTTTTGTTTGTTGATTAGATTCCACAAAGGTTGTGGGTTCAAGTCTAATTGGACTTGGCCAAACTCTTTTTGTAGAAGATTTATTGACACACTTGTTTTTCCCATTTTTTTGAAGAGTTAAAATTTTGCAACACCCATAAATTGCTATTTTGTAGAATGTGACTGCATTATCCCATTATATAGAATAATTAATTTTTTCACAATCTTTATATAGTATTAAATGGTTTTGGGAGGTTTTTGGGTTCATTGTAAGGCCAAATTTGATTTTGGAAGAAGTATGTCGATTAGGGTTCAAAGGTGAAAATTCATAGAGGCATGAAGAGCCTTGATGATGTATTTTTTATATAGAGATTACATGTCATGTATTTTGTGAGCTTATGAGTAGATTGTAGTTGATGTTGTGTATATGGAAAGAATAGGGTCTGAGAAGGGTTTTATGTGACCAAATTCATGAACAATTTGCAACAAATTATGGATAATGTACGAGATGTTGTTCATAAGAGTATGTCATCATTAGTTTGTTCAGTTTTAATATTTATATTGGTCGAAGATCATGTGGATCTAATTTGAAATATTATGAAACACAGTCCACTAGAAGTAGAAGAAGGAAGTGGGTTCCTCTACTGAGTTTGGTGCCTCAATCAGGTTAAATTCTATAACAATTTGAAGCTTGCATATCTCTAAGGTTGGTGCCTCAATCAAGTTGAAGTCTATAACAAGTCAGAGCATGAATATTTTTGAGGTTGTTGCCTCCTATTGGCTTAATGGGCCCTGACCCAAGTTCAGCATTAGTCAGCCAAACAAATCCCTACACAACTGGACCTTTTGGCATCAATCCATGGAGCACGGACCGAAGTCTCACCCGAAGCAGTATGGGGGGATGCAAGAACTATGTTTCCACACCCTGAGATGGTTGTGATGTCAGTTTTCTACCTCAATCCATGACTTTGCACACATCAATAAGCCTTTTAGGGCTTATCGATGTATTTCCTCCTCTATCTTTCAAAACCTTCGTGAAGGTATCTGACTGTCCTTCATGCAACCTTAAACAATGATTCAAGAACTTATGTGCCCCTGTGACTATGTTACTATCCTGTTCCCTAATTAACTTAGTGGTTAGCCAACTTTATCATGTAATTAAGATTACCCTCGCATAAACATACATTATTACTTGCGTTCAAATAATAGATATAAATAAATACATTTGTGCATCAATTTGAAATTATAATGTAAACCCAAAACTTAACATATCATAACTGCATGCAAAAATCAGAGACAGAAAATACAGTGATTCCAGAATACTTCTCTTTATTTATGATTTAAGTTCCTAGTATAGACTCTATCTACCCTACGCACACAGCTGCAGGGGTCCGCACAATCAGCTGCGAACTTACACCCTAGGCCTCTGCACACTCAGCTGCAAAGCCTCTTCCTACGCTAAGACTCCCACTCTTAGCTCACCCAAAACTTACCATTGACTTCTTCCCTCTAGCTTACTTACTTTCCTCCCTTTCTATACAATCCCATGGTCCGCAAACCATGGGTAGATCTCAAAACCAACACAACTTATCTAAACCAAGGGTGGAAAACCAATTTAACTTTAGATATCTTTCATGCTCTATGACCACAAAATGCAGAGACTTTACATTTCTTTACACAAAATTCGGGCCTTTTTCCCCAGAGCTTGGGCATTTAACCCAAAATTGACCCCTAGGGGACTTGTTCCCAACAGGCCCCCAACACAAACATGGTGACTCGCCCTTTAGTCACTCAGCTAGTGCAAAGATCTTGTCACATAGACCTCCCAAATTGGCCTTAACAACTGCTACCTTTGCAGTGCACTGCGTTGCTACCTACTTCAGTGCCTCAACTAACTCTTCTATCACTTGCCCTGTGCTAGTAGTCTGTAGTTTCTGCTAAGTCTCTTGTAGACTAGCGAACTTGCCTTCAATGGTAGTCATGATCTCATAGGCCTCATCTAACTAAGGCTTCAAATGAGCCTTGTGCTACACTGCGTATACCTATTCCTTCAATGCCTTGGCCTCCTATAGCTTTGCGAGCCTTTGTGTGATGACAATAGTTTGGGCTGTTGCCTTAACCTCATCATAGCACTGTTGCAGTTCTCGCGCTTCTGTCTCTAGCCTCTGTACATTGGGGTCCCCTTGTAGGTTAGTGAGGACCTCAAGCAACTGCTCAAAAAGTATCATGTAGTCTGTCACTACAGTTTTTACTACTGCTACCGCATCTGCCACAACAGTCATGTGTTGCTCCTTGACTTCCAGCAGACTCGAAGGCTAGGCCTTCAACTGTAACTCCACGAACTTGAGATTCAGCTCTAGCTCAACCTTGGCCAACTCAGTGCATGTGTCACGCACTCCTGCACTAAATTTTAGAACCCGCACATCGACTGGCTTAGTCTTAAGGATGTCTAGCTCTGGGATAGTTTGACATGCTTCATCCACAACCTTAGTGAGGCACTGATTCTTATCTGTAAGTTTGAACACAAGGTTGATGGTGGAGTCATGTTGTACAGCCATCTGAACATTGTTGACATTTTTCTCACTGATCACTTGTAAAGTGCGGTGATCGTGGGCCCACAGTTCAGCAATCACACTGTCCTACAAAAGGTAAAGAACTTTGCTAGGAAGCACTGTTAGATTAAGTCCCACGCCCTTGAGGGCACTGAGAGCAGGTTTGTCAGCGGCAGTAGCCATTATCAATGCCCTGTCTAGCAGCACTATGGATTGGGTGTCCCTAGTGTGCAACATTTCCACGACTTCTGAGGTGCCAATGGCCACACTAGTGGGTGCCACGACAGTCTGCATGTGTGAGTTGTGGATCTGCAGCTCGCCCAGACCTGTCTGAATAGCGTCCAATGCATATTGTTGTTACTTCGCAAATTGTTGTAGCAGTTTTGTAGTGGCATCCCTCATCATATCCCCTATATCATTCAGATCCTTTTCTGTTAGGGTGATCAGATCCAAAGACATCTTGCTTGCTTTGGACTTCTTCCTTGGCCCTATATTTTCAAGACCCCTGGTGCACTTGATACGGAATAGAGTCATTTCTAGGTCCACTCTTCCATGCTTTGTTGATTCATCCACTTCTTCCTTTGTCTCTGGTCAGGATGATTCCTCTTTGTCGAAGCCATGCTCCTCTCCTCATGTTTGTTCTACCTATCCTCCTACCTCCTGCAAGCTCTGCCTTAGCCTTAGCATTAGACTCCTTTCTCCATTTTGTGGCCAGCTACTCCATCTTTAGCTTGGCTTCTTCCTTATTCCGTTGCGTGGTGGTCTTTCTAGATCCCATAGTCAAGTCCGAGGCAGTGCGCCATTCTGTCGACTAGCAGTCAAGAACAGTGTCGATCATGTCATCTGTCACCAAGTAGGGCAAGTCGTGCCACTTCTTCTCAGGGTCCTTCTGCGCCCTTATTAAGACATGGTGGAAATCAGCCTTGAACTCTGCATACTCCTGCAATATATAAAAGTTTGTAGGTGATAATCGTGACTTGTGGTTAATGGCCATGTGCATGTTCATCTCCATCAGTGTCCAAAAGATTTTGTTGTCCTTTACCCACTGAGGATCCTTGGTCACCCACAACGAAGTGTACTTCGTGGCCTCTGGTAGGTCCGATGCAACTAAAGGGAACTGACTGTCTTCAGGTAATTCCCATGCTACCAACACTATGGACAGTAAGAGCCATGCATAGTGAAATGTATTGCTGAGATCCCGTGCCTCGAGGTAATTCGTGAGGAACTCACTGCAGAGGTAGGGCGCCTAATTAAATTGAACTCCCTCTGTGCATTGGGCCGCCAAAGCTATGACTGGTGTTGGCACTTTGTCTCCGTGACACTTCCACATAACCTTCCCCACCAAGAGTTATGTGGCTACTTTGACCACCAGGTCAAAGATGCTTGGGATGGCGTAATTACGCAACTTCTTCACTAACTTGAACTTTTCCTTCATGGCCTCCGCGAGGACATGTTCACTAGTATTTTTGCCAAACGCCATGGCCGGATTTTTCCTTGTGTATGGTAGTCGCATGATCCTATGGATTAGTCTATTAGTCATGGGTATTGGCTCCTCCATCCACAAACACCCATCGTGCACCAAGCATAGTAACTTCTTGATTACCACCATTATGATGGGTTCGTTGTTGTAATGTGGCACCCATAGCAGGTTGAATAGTCTTTCTTTATTCATGCATCTCATCCATTTCTGCAGCTCCAATGTGGTTATGCCAGTGGTTTTGTGGAACACGCGGTGCATGAGTTGATCTATTGCTAGGTGAGGAAACCAATCCATGTCTGCTAAATCCTAGTCTTCTAATTTCAAAAGGGGAACACGCCCCAAGCACGGTCCTTTAAACACAATCTGGTCTGGTAAGAGGGGTTTATGCAGGGTGTCCTTACTCTCATCAATGTCTTTGGGCATCATGGTCTTTCCCTTGCATGGAGGAACGTACTCAGGCAGCTTAGTGATGGGGTCAAACGCCACAATTTCTGCATTTTTTGTTTCCATCCCAACATCCTCATCATCCATTGGGATATCCTCAAACTCCTCTTCTTCTAGCTCTAGGTTAATTGTCTTGTGCTTTTTCTATGAAGTGGGCGTAACCTTTTGGGGGATTTTCCTAGGAGATGCATGCATCAGCTGTGATGGCATGGCCTGCTTGACCTTCTTGATCTTGGGACCCTCCATGGTCAGGGTAGGCCTTGGATTAGGAGTCCGTGGAGACTTTGGTACTTCATTTGGTATTTCTACAAGTGCTCCCTCCAAGGCAACTTCTTCTGCTAGCATAGCCACCTCTAGGACAACTCCCTCGCCTATCGCTGCTTCCGCGCTCATAGCTTCAATAGGCGTCGACATAATGCTATGTAATAACTCCTGATTCACCTGTGGCAATGTATCAAACATAGAACTTGCTAGCAAAAGCTCAAATGTTTCACGATTCATGTGCTCCTGAGAGCTAAATAACTCAATTCTCAAAATGCCAAGTGTTTTTCATTGGGCAGCCACCTGTAATTTATAGGAACTTTCAAATTCAAATCTGACTGTTCCCCCCCAAAATCGGTTCATTAATGCTAGATCGGTAAAAGATTTTTAGAGATCTAGACCATAAAATCTGACTTAAATGCTACCCCCTGCTCCATTTGGCTGTTTTTTCATCGTCAAATCATGAACGGTGACTTTAATGGCCACTTTCCAGCTGCTCTACGTGGTTGCTTCCTTGGTAGTGCAGTCCCCTGTGTAATTCTGTGGGCATTGTGACATATCTTCGTTCCACATAGTTACCCAATCATGCATCTCTCCAACCTAGGAAGTGTAGTTTATAGTCCCATGCTTCCTTTCAATTGCCTAGAGTGATGAGACTATGCTTCCCTCATATATTCACCTAGCTAGATCACCAGTGTATGGATTCAATCGGCTTCCATTCACCTTCCCTGGGAAGGGTTCTCCATTCAATTTGACCAACTAAACTACTCCACCATTGGTAATCTCCTTGATAACATATGGCCCTAGCTAGTGCATCTAAAATTTCCCTAGAAATTTATCAAATTTACTGTCATATAATAAGACTAGGTCATTTACGTTGAAGGTGCACAGTTTGATGTGTTGATTGTGCCATGCCATTTTCCACTCCTTGTGAACTTGTTGATGAAATCCAGCTAGAAATTATTCCTCCTCAAACTCTGCTAGCTACAAGAGCCTCTCTTTCAAGGCTCCAAAGCTCGCCATTCTTGTGATTGCCACTATGCGTAGACTAGGTACAATGTATTCCATTGGCATCACAGCTTCTATGCCATACACAAGTCTGAAAGGTGTTTTCCCGGTCAACTTCTTGCAAGTCGTTCTATAGGCCCATAGCACCGCTGGTACGTGCACATCCCAATCACTTCTCTAAGCATTGCAGACCTTCGTCAGTGCATTCTCCAATATCTTATTGGATTCTTCCACCATCCCATTCGCCTTCGGGTGATAGGGAATGCTCTTCTGATGATACACCTAAAATTATTTTGTCAATGCACTGATTGTTTCATTAAGAATGTGTGTACTGCAATCGCTCATCAAGATCTTTGGATAGCCAAATCTTGTCAATATGTATTCAAAAAGAAACTTTGTTATTGTTGCACCTATATAGTCCTTCATAGGTTGTGACTTTGCCCACCTGGTCAAGTACTCAGTCGCGGTGATGATGTACCGCACACCTGTCTTCTTTCCCGAAGGCTGAATTGGGCCCACAAAGTCAATTGCACGTTTCTCGAATGGTTGTAACGTCACCTGTAGCATCAAAGGTAATTCATCCCTCTGTGATGGCCTGCTAGTCCTTTGACATGCATCACAGGCCCTAAAATATGCTTTCGAATCCCTATGCAAAGTTGGCCACCACAACCTAGCACGCAGAACCTTCTGCACTTTCTCTTTTCCTGCATAATGTCCTCCTTCAACTCCTCCATGAGCCTCCTTGAGAGTGTTGCTTCGTTCAAAGTCAGGTACATAATGTCGAAATATTTCATCTAAGCCCATTTTGTATAAGTTTCCTACAATGACAGAGAAGTCTATTGCACACACTACTAACTCCTTCTTCTACTGGCTTGTATACCCTTTTGGAGTAGTTACCGTTGTCAGGAAATGTATGATATCTTCAAAGTGACTATCTATGATGCGTACTGTAAAGAGCTATACATCAGGTAACCCGTCCTCCAGATTCGTAGGTTCCTCTCTCATTTCAATGCACGATAGATGATCAGGTCCCGCATTCAGTTGTCCTGGCTTCACAATAACTTCAAAGTCATACTCCTGGAATAACAACAACCATCTACAGATCTTACCCCCAACACAGGCTTATTGACTAGGTATTTCAATGCAGAATGATCCATATACATCTTAAAATGTCCACCCAACAAATAGTGCTTGAAAGTTTGGAGTGAATATACCATAGCTAGTCCTTCATGCTCTATAGTGGAATAGTTCTTCTCAGCCTTGGATAGCTTCTTGTTCACGAATGCTATAGGATGGTCCAATTCCCCCTCACCTACTTGTGTTAGCACAACCCCCAACGCAATACATGAGGCGTCCACGTACACATGAAATTCCTTTCTTCTAGTATGGGAAGACTAGGATTGGCACGGTGACCATTTTCTCTTTCAGCGCATACAAGCTCTTTTGGCATTCATTACTCCAACAGAACATAGCATCCTTTTTCAACAACTTCTCCATGGGCACGGTGATCTGGCAATAGCTCTTGATGAAATTCCTATAGTATCCAATATTCCCTAGATTTGCATGCAGTTGTTTCACATTCCATGGCAACTCCAAGTTTATTATCACCATGATCTTCGCGTGGTCTACCATGAATCCCTGTCTGCATACCACATGACCTAGTAGGATCCCGAAAGGGACACAAAACAAACACTTCTTCAGATTGAGCACGAATTGGTATCTCCGACATGTATCTAATGTCAAGCGAAGACTTGCCACATGATGCTTGACCAATCCAACACTATCCAATCATCAAATTATGCCTCTAGGAACTTATGAATGAAGCCTTTGAATGCCACAATGGCTATGTGCGAAAAGCTTGTTGGTGCATTCTTCAGCCCAAAAGGCATTACAGTGTACTGAAAACATCCCCATTCAGTCACGAAGGTCGTCTTACTTCTATCCTTAGGTGCGATTTTGATCTAATGGTACCCAGAGAACCCATCATTGAAAGAGTATGCTCCTTGGCTGCTTATATTATCCAGGACCTCATCAGTGACTGGGGTCGGGAAGGGATCATGCAAGCAAGCATCATTCAACTTCAGGAGATCCATGCATATCCTTATTTCTTCCTTTTGTTTCTTTTCATGAACCACTATCAGGCTTACTCAATCACATTCCTCCACTGGTTCAATAATTCATGCTACTAGCATTTTATCTAACTTAGCACGAACCCTTTACTCATACTTGGGATTAAGGTGGTAAGGTCTTTGTTTTACAAGTTTCACGTCCAGTTTCAAGGTGATCTTCATGACACCCAGGTCTCCTATTATCCCTTTTAAATTAGAAAAATTCGTGGGGAACAAATCCTGATATTTGCAGAGCAGCTCAGTGACCTAGCCTATAGTCGCATCATCCCAATAGTCCCCAATATTTTCAAATTTCGGTTCCACCTCTGTGGCGATGTTGACCTACCTAGTTTTTAGTATCGCGGTTATGTCTGGATCCTCTATCTGTAGACCTTCAACCTCATAGTGAACTTCAGTTTCCGAAATATTAATCTTTTGGGGATCCTCATCTTCTTCTTCAGTGGTCATGTTATAGCATTCAAGTGTGTGGCTCAGTTGGGTAGTCCAATCAGGTTGGACCAGGTCCAAAGGACCTTGCGATATCCTAAATATCATTTCTTTAACCTCCTGTAGTGTCGCGTCAATATATTTAAACCCATCCTTAAAGATTAATGTCATTATAAATCATTGACGCAATATGTCCCACTCTTCAGTTGCATGGTGGAGCTTGGTTTCCAAGTACCAATTCATTGGTATGACTCCCAGGGTATGACAAAACAAATGCACCCATTCAGGCTAGGGATCTGCTCCATAAGCCTTAGTCCATTTGGCCAGGTGATCACGCAGATCATCCCTTCCATCATACTTATCTGTCATTGGCACTTTTGGTTGCCCAAAACGTATTCTCATCATCCTCCTATAGTCGTGCCAATCACTGAAATTATCCTTGTGTGTACCCCACCATCTTACAAGCGTAGCATGTAGTACCTATTCCAAGGCCTAGAAAAAGTGCTTCTCTAGCACTTCTCTTTCAAATGCATCCAAAAAGAAACCAACATCAGTTAGCCCATCATAGTGAGGCAGATCCCTAATTTCAGATGTCACGCGGCGTAATGACTTGGTCATCATATTACAAATTATGTAGCGTGGATACTTCATGTAGTCGATTTTTCCAGTGCTCTAATTCTTCATCTGAATCTGACATTTAGTAGCTCTCGCGGTCCCATGTAATACATCCATCCACTATCAGATTTACCCAATCTTGGTCTCGCATCATTATCTTGTAAATTTGGTTCAGATCATCATCAATTTCATAATCTCGGACTAGTTTTGTATAGCGTGGTTCCACCGCAGGATCCAATGGCATCACTACATGGAGCGACTTCTTTTCAAATATCATCTTCCACTTCTTCAAGTTGATTACCCCATTCATTTCAGTGGCCCAATCAATTCGAAGGAGCGCAGGGTAGGGATTTCAATCATCCACAATATCTATTACTTCAAAATATGCCGGTGCGCTTGCACCCTCGATGTCAACTGTTACCCCTTGCAGCCTCCCTATCTGGATAATTTTATGTTGATTCACCATTCTTAACTGGATCAAAGACCACTAGAGCACAGGTCTCCCCATTCTTTCCCAAGTCTATTTTGGCAAAACATTTGTGTCAGACCCCAGATCCAGGATAACTTGGTCCATCTCTTATTTCCCTATCTGTGCAATGAGTCACATTTCATGCCAAGTCCTTGCCTTATGCTTGCCAAGCTTCTTGACCACGCATAGTCCACCAGTAGCGCCATCCTTACCAACACACTAATTGATCGTTTCTTGCAAGCCCTTCACAACCTTACTTTCACGGAGCAGTTTCATGCAGGTCTCCAAGAATGTGGTAATCATGGATGGGTCCATTTACTCAACTAGTTTCTCTTGAATTCCTGAGGTAGAGGCCTCATCGAAGCTTTTCTTTGATTCCATAAATGTTTCTTTTGGGCGGTCCAATTTAAACCGAGTCTCCTTTTCTGGTGCTTTGTGGACCCATTCCCCTTCTACAGGCTGCTTACCTTTATCCTCCCCCATCATTGTTTCACTTCGCAACATAATGTTTACCTTAAGGTTTTCCTCGCGGGGCTCAGCGCTCCTCATCTGGAGGTTATGCATCGGCTATAGAGGCTATGCCTCCTTTTCGCGAATCTTAGCCAATAATATTAGGCAATCCTCGGTTGCATGGTCAAACTGAGTACAGTAGCGGCATGAAAATCACGTTGAATTCGTAAAGTCCCTTGCAGAGTGTCCTAGGCCTCTGCAATTTTAACAAATCAGTTATCTGCGGCCTCTCCCATGCCCTCCTCCACCTCAGCCTCAACCGCACCCTTGATACTGAAATCGTGTTCCCCCAACGCTTTGTTCTAGAGGTCGCATTCCTGTCTGCACCCTATATGCAGGTGTCTTGTCCATCATCAATTCATAACTTCGGAAATTGCGCTCACCATGGCCTACTGATTGACAGAAATTGCAAAAGAGCTGTTGTGGTGTCTGCACAAATTTCTACAACAAATGGCAATTTTCGGTCGCATGTTTCTCAGCCACCTGGCATATAACGCACCATAGTGTAGACCCTACACTTGGCCCTGCCGCAGCCTTCAGTTGTAGAGGCATCGGTCCTCTTGTTGCAACATAGTTCGCAAAGTCTAGGCAGTGATCCTTGTCATGCCCCTGACCCTTGCATTTTAGGCACCAAAATTCTTCGCGCACTTCTGGCTGAGTTGTTCTGTCCTACGTCAGACTTTGCATTTTGAGACAAAGGTTTTACAGCTGCGCATGAATCTGATAAACACCCAGATTAGCATCCTACATTGGTGTCTCATGCAGCCTCATTGTGATTTCAAGAGCTTCTTCCTGGGTCCCAATCTTTTGTTGCAATAGCACAACCCTTAGGTGGGGCAAGAGCAAGGACACAAACCATTCACAGTGCTGCCCATCAGTTAGGTTCATGTTGGCTTCACGGATTGTGCACTTTAGTCTTTGATCCAAATCCCAGGGCATCTCCTCTGGCTTTATCATGATCTCCTTGAATCCTATAATCGACTGTGCTTGAGACTTAGGTCTAGTGAATTCTCTATTTAGCACAGCTTGGATATCTACCAACATAGACATTGGGTTATAAGTACTGTACTTAATGTACCACGTTAGTGCATGGTCCTGCAGAGAACTAACCAATGTGTCTTTCTTCATTTGGTCATCCACGATACCATGGTCATTCCATACAACCTTCACGACGAACTAGAACTGGTCCAAATCTTCATTCCCTACGCCCTTGAATACAAGTAGATTTACGGAGTTCACCATATTGAATAATGTTGTAGGTGGTGGTGGTGTGGGTGATGGGGTGAGTGGTGGAGGCGAGCATGGAGGCAACGTAGATGAATGGGACAAGGGTGGAGGTGGTGTAGGTATTCACGAGAAACCTTGTCTTATCAACTGACTAGTGCTCATGGGAGAAGTTTGCGGTGCTCCTTTGTCGTCACTCAAAGGAGGCATGATCAATGAGTTATACTCAGGAACTTTTCTTCCTCCATCCCTTAAATACTTTCTACCTCGCATAGCTCCAAACGTCAAGGTAACCGCATAACCCTATGTTCACATAAGACCATATTAATCCAAGTATTTAGCGATTTTAAATACTTACCTCGCGGTCCTTTAATGAATTGGCCCTCTACCTCGCTATAACTGACGGAGGTATCAACTGCGAACTATGTCACAAATCCTCCTATGGTGCAGTCGAGCCAATGGTCGACAATGCACGCGATCTTATCTTCAGAAGCTTCCAACCTCCTTACTAACTCCAGTGTCCAAAAAATTGGATTTTCAAGCCTCGACCTTCCTTGGTTGTCTGCCAACATCGCGAACCACTCATATAGCTCAACTGGGAAGGAACAAAATAAGATTTCATGTATTTCTGTGTACAGGTATTTGTCCAACCATTGTTCTTTCATCAATCGTGGATTCTTGTTTTCTTGCACTGTGAATTTGTGGATCTTTCTATCCAACCAGGTTTCGATCTCTTTCTTAGTTGGATTCCAATGATACGGCATCACACATCTCGTTATGGAGATCCCAATCCCGACAACAAAACCATTTGTTGGCTTGATGGGCCCTGACCTAGGTTCAACATTAGGTGGCCAAACCAATCCCTACACTATTGGCCCTTTCGACATCAGTCCGTGGAGTGAAGACCAAAGTCTCACCTGAAGTAGTATGGGGGGATGCAGGAACCAAGTTTCCACACCCTGAGATGGTTGTGATGTCAGTTTTCTACCTTAATCCATGCTTTCGCGTAGATCGATAATCCTATTAGGGCTTATCGATGTATTTCCTCTTCCATATTTTAGAGCCTCCACGAAGGTATCCAACTATCCTTCGCACAAACTTAAACAATAATTCAGGCACTTACATGCCCTTGTGACTATGTTACTATCCCATTCCCTAATTATCTTATTGGTTATCCAACTTTATCATGCAATTAAGATTACCCTCACATAAATATACATTATTAATTGCATTCAAATAACATATATAAATAGATACATTCACGCATAAATTTGACATTATAATGTAAACCCAAAACTTAAATATCATAATCACATGTAATAATTAGAGACATAAAATGCAATGATTCCAGAATACTTCTCTTATTTATGATTCAAGTTCCCAGTAGAGACTCTATCTGCCCTTTGCACATAGCTACAAGCGTCTGTGCACTCAGCTGCGGACTTCCACCCTAGGCCTCTGTGCACTCAGCTATAGAGCCTCTTCCTACGCTAGGACTCTCACTGTTAGCTCGCCCAAAACTTACCAATGACTTCTTCCCTCTAACTTACTTACGTTCCTCCCTTTTTATACAATCCCATGGCCTGCAGACCATGGGTAGATCCTAAAACTGACACAACTTATATAAACCAAGGGAGGAAAACCCTTTTAAATTTAGATATCTTTCATGCTCCACAACCACAAAATGCAGAGACTTTACATTTCTTTACACAAAATTTGGGCCTTTTGCCCCAAAACTCGGGTGTTTAACCCAAAATTGACCCCCAGGGGACCCGTTCCCTACACCTCCATCAAGTTGTAGCCTATATGATCCAGATTTATGCAAGAACACAAAAAATTACAGATATAACCATAAATACATAGATGTAATAGAAATAATACTGCATTTCATTAATCTAAAATACTAAAATATACTTAAAAACATAAATGAAAATAAACTAACTCAGGCGATGGTAGCTTATCTGTAAGAAGAGATGTGGTAGCTACATGCCTCTAAACTGTGTTATAATGAGGCTCGAAGGCCTATTTATTGTTGAGGAAAAATGGAAAACCCTAAACATCCAAACACCTAGCCCTAGGAGATGAAGCGCCAACTATGGGCCTCATTTGGGTAAATTGGTACATCAACTTCCCAATGTTGTAACTTTGGCATACAATCTCTGTTTGACATGCAAAATACCTCATTAGAAAGATTTATCCAAGAAATAAGACTTTTGAATGGGCAACATCAGTTGACAACCAATATTGGTCCCCATTTTCCCAAAAAGACGTCATTTAGGGCCTCAAAATGGCTCTGGAAGTTCAAGACCCAAAAAAATTGCCAAAAATAGTAAATTGTGCTGCAATTAAGGAAACTAAAAAACAAAAAGAGATAATTGTGGGGGTCCAAGTGGGATAGGTGGGTGGCCACCAACATCCACCTAGGCCATTCTTCCCCCCTTAGGAATCGATGGTCCCCATTGCGTTGAGTGCCTCCATGAGCTGGGGAAACTTCTACTGAACTTGGTCCTTGGTGAGCTTTTCTGCAATCTTTGATGTGTCCAGTAATGGTGGGAAGCATGGTTGAGGGCAGTCCACATTGAAAACTTGGTGCAAGCCAAGGAATGGAGGAATGTTGTGCTCCAAAGCATTGTTTCCCACAGCCTTGGTAATGGTGTAAGCACCATATCGGAGTGGTCTGAGCTTCCGATGGGCTTTTGTAAGGCGTTCTTTCTGCAGATGTAACCAGAATTTGTCGCCCACTTGAAACATGTGTGGCACCTGATGTTGATAATGTCATTGCTTGTAATTGGAATTTCCCACAATGGAGTGATGATGTATTGGCCCGTTGGGTAGAGGTGCTCCACAAGTCAGGTTGTACGAATTCTTAACCTCACAGTGCAACCTATCCCTGTGGGTGAGGAGAAGATGTTCCTATATTCTTTCGTGAACGTATCCACCTACCTCTAATGTGTGGAGGAACCCTTCTTGAGGGCCATGGATGTGGCTATGATCTTCCCCTTACTTTGAGAGCGAACCAAAAATAAAATGAATTTCCTAGTCTGGGAGATGATCTTATTGCATTTCTTATGAGAGATCAAAGAGGTGGCGGTAGGTGGGGCTACCTCTGGTATCCTGTATAATGAATTACCCAAAGAAATAATAATGACGTGAGGCCTTGACTCATACATAGAATGTCGCTTCCATAAGTATGGTTGGCCTAATAATACATCATAAACATCAAGAGGTGTGACATCACACAATACCTCATCTATGAAGGGCTTGATGTTACAGGGAAGGCAACACTGTTGGTGGATCAGGAGATCTCATCCTTGGAGAAGCCACCCACTTATGTATGGTTGCGGGTGTGGTATGGTCAGTAGGCCCAGATGCTTCATGACCTCTGCTGAAATGAGGTTCTTTTGGTAGCCACTATTGACAATGAATTGTAGCGACGAACCCTTCACCCACATTTGTGAGTGGAAAAGACGCTCCCCCTCCTCTGGATCTTCAGGCTCATTTTTTTGGATCTTGGTGGTGGAAATAGTGGCACCAGGCTCCGCATCAATGATCTACTCCCCTTTTTCATTCCTCTTTTCTGGTTCTGACTCAAGGTCAAAACATGCATCTGATTCTGAAGCCTTCAACTCAGCCACCAATGACTGCTTGACCCGACACTCACTTGTGTTATGAATGGGGCTCTTATGGAACTCACACCACTTTCCTGTGTCCTTCTTTGACTTCGTGGTGTTGTTCTTTTATTGAAATTTCGATGGGTTGTCTTGGGTTACACCATCTTGGATTTGTCCTTGGTTCTGCTATTTGGGGAAGCCTTTCCCTTGCATCAGATTCATGGATCCAAAGTCTCGCTTCTTCTGTTTGAAATTCTGCTCTATCTTGATAGCATATCAATACACCATGCCGAGCAAGGAGATGTCCACAATATCCATATCATCCTAGATGTACTTGTGTAGGCAGACGTGGTATTTGAGTACCAAATGTCACTCAGAATCCTTGATACCCAACTTTGTGCGAAGGGTATGAAAAATGTTGGTAAACTCTAGCATTTATTGGTCCCTTCCCTATTGCAATGTGGTCCACTTTATGTATTTATTCTCATAGCTCCCGACCAGGTAGTACTGCTTCTTGATGGTGTCTCAGAACTAATTCCATGTGGGTTCGCCTAAAAATAGTGAGGCCGTTTTTTCATCCTTCTACTTGCAGTATTTTTCCCACTAGTCCTTGACATGGGGGGCTACTTTGAGAAGTGAAAAAGTGATATTTTCCTAGCTGGAAAAATCATGAATGGAAAAATATCCTATAGCTGATTTAAACATTTATCTATAACGTCTGCACCTATCTGACCCTCAAATATTGGAATGTCAAATTTAACCTGTATCTGAAAGGGTGTGGCACTTCCAGAGTAGCTGCCAGAAGTACATGCATCACCATTGGGTAGCCACTGAAGGATTTGGGCAAAGTTGTCATCATCGCATTCCTTCGTCACTCGAAGGCTTCTTCGAGAAAGATTTTGATAGGATCTCCTACCCCCTCGTCTTTTTTTCATCCACCATGGGAAGCTGTCGGGATTTGTGAAGCTGGTCTTGCAAAGTTTCGACCAATTCAAGACCTAACTCCTTAGATCCTGACGTCGTTGGGGACATGCAAAGAAAAACAGAGAAAGAGTAGACCACTCTAATACCACTGATCTGGATTTATGCAGGAATGCAACAAATTATAGAGGTAACCATAAATATAGAGATGCAACAGAAACAATACTTCATTTCATTAACGTAAAAGACTGAAATATGATTACAAATAGAAATGGAAATAAACTAGATCGAGTGATGGTAGCTTATCTCTCAGAAGATATGTGGTGGCTACATGCCTCCAACCTGTGTTAAAATGAGGCTCAAAGGACTATTTATTGTTGAGAAACAATGGAAAACCCTAAACATCCAAAAACCTAACCCGAGGAGATGAAGCACCAAACTATTGGCCCTGTTTGGGTAAATTGGTACATCAACTTCCGAGGGTCATAACTTTGGCAGACGATCTCTGTTTGACATGCGCAATACCTCATTAGAAAGATATATTCGAGGAATACAACTTTTGAATGGACAAAATCAGCTTATGACCCATGTTGGCCCCAGTTATCCAAAAAAAATGTCGTTTAGGGCCTCAAAATAGCTCTGGGAGTTCACGACCCGAAAAAAACTGCCAAAAATAGTAAATTGTGCTACAATTAAGGAAAAGGAAAAATGGAAAGAGATAGTTGTGGGGGTACAAGTGGGATAGGGGGATGGCAACCAACATCCACCTGGATCACTATAGTGAATAGATTCCTGCACATTTTTTAGGTTGGTGCTTCAATCAAGTTGTATCCGATTATAAGTAGCTTCTTAGATATTTTTGGGGTGGGCACCTCTAGTAGGTCAAAGCCTACAAATATATGTAATGATTTGAATAATAAGAAGAATTTGTGTTTTTCTCTTATATAGATTTCCATGTAAAAGCTTGTTTCTTCTTGAGTTGATGTGATGGCTTCTTGATGTATTATTGATGTGATGATAACTTCTTGATGCACTGTTATATTTATTGATATGTTGAAAATAGTTATGATACATTAATACATAATTTATCATTGATAAAATTTTATAAAATGATAGAATTGTTGTCACGTTGATTCACCCTGCTCTTAGTGTGATCTTTGGTCTAACTCCAAATATTTTGAATTGCTTGACGCTAGCTGCACTTCCCTTCCACAATTCATAGGGAGTATTTTCATTGTTTCTTCTTAGCAATCCTCTATTGAAAATGTGAACAATTGTAGTTACTACTTGTACCCAAAATATGTTACTTAGATTGGAGCCATGCAACATATTTCTAGTCACCTCTTCCATAGTTTTGTTCTTTCTTTCAACCATTCCATTTTTCTGATGAGTTCTAGCTATTGAGAAGTGTCTTCTTTTTTAATTTTCTTCATAATATTCATTGAATTCATTTGAAATAAATTCTCCTCCATTATCTGATCTCAAACATTTTAATTTCAAATCAATTTCATTTTCAACAAGTTCCTTGAATATTCTAAAATTTTCAAAATCTTTTGACTTATTTTTAAGAAAGCTAACCTAATTCATCCTTATATATTCATTGACAAGCAACATGAAGTATTATTCTCCATTTATTCCTTTTGTTATTTTTGGCACACTTGAATCAATATGTATAAGTTCTATTGGTTTTGTCATGGACGATTACTAGTTTTTAACTCTACTTCTATTTATTTTCCATGCTGACAATTATTGCACATAGTATTGGAAGGCTTTGTAATTTCATGCATATGCCTTACAACTTCCTTTTTATTGATCATGACAATATTGTCAAAGTGTATATGCCCCATTATCCTATGCAAAAAGATAAATTTCATCATCCTTTCCTAGGAAGCATATTTACTTCCCAATATCATTTAGGATATATATGTTGTTTGGAGTTCCTATTGTTGTTGCAACTAATTTCCCTGATCTTTCTTCTTCTTTTTTCACTGTTACAAACATGTTTTTATCTCTAGTCATATGCTTTGAGAATGCAATATCAATATACCATTGACTTCTTTTGCTTTGGGTTTGTAGAGCAAGGCCACATTCCTCAACGTTCAAATATTCTCTCTTATTTTTCCAAGTTCTTGGTTGTTCCACCATATAATGGACAAGAACCTACCTTATTTCCCTTGAATAAACTGTCAAATTACTTCTACAATTTTTGTCTTGTTGGAAATGTGTTGTCATTTATGGAATATATGATTGATGGTAAAGGAAATGAAAAATATAGGAAAAGGCAACTGCATTGGTAAATATGTTGTCATTTATGTCCAAGGAAAGGATTGATGAAAATACAATAGCAAAGGCAACACAAACAAAAGAAAAGACAAAGTGAAGAGTGTAAAAACAAATTAAATGGTGTAGTGGCTTTAGAGCCAATTATGGAGTAGAAAATATCCTCATAAGTAGGTGAAACTAACATTGATAGATAGAGCTTGGAAAAATATTTCTAGTGGTGTGCAAAAGTTTGAAAATGGCCTCTGGCATGAAATTTTGATATTTTCAAAGTTGGTGACCCCAAGTCAAACTATTATAGAGTTAGCAGAGGTTGGATGAGCTTTGCCACACAACCAAAGCTGGTAGAAATACTAAACTTAATAGAGGTGGTTACAGAGCCTCTATGTGAACCTTCGGGCGCATGTGGAGTAACAACACATAAGTGTGAGTGCTTCCCATTGGGCAGGTGGAGCCCACCCAGTGGTAATACCTCGACAATAATATTGTTATGCCACAAGTATAAGCGACCAAGATAGGTAGAGTGGGATGACACCATCTCGATAGATTTATCATGGATGGTATACCCCATAAGGTTAGAAAGGGAACACAAAGGTAAGGTCCTAGGTGATATTCACTGGGACATGAAAGCTAAGTGTTGTACAATGGGAAGTGAGATGGTGGAGCCCACACGGGGGTATTACCTTGACGCAATCCTTTTGGAACAAAAAGTGGTGGACTGGGAGGAAAGAGTTGGGGCATGGTAGTAGAGAGGTGACTAATGATATTTGAGTGGAGGATCCCATTTTGATAGGTTAGCCTGCTGAGGGATAGCCTAGAGGGCAAAAAATGCGATAGTGCAGCAAGGTGCTGACCCAACGAAAATATTTGAAAAACAAAGGAAATGGTTATTAAAACCAGAAATCGATTAACAAATAAATTACTCACTAAATAGGTCTCTAGGACCCCCTTTTTGTCTCCTCTGGCAAGACAGGTGCCATAATGTGATTGGTCCAGATGACAAAGGAAGGTGACATCATCACAACTAATAGGAGGTGGACATGTGCCAATATTTTTTGGCACTTTTGGCACCCTAATGGCCCATACCTTGGCAACACATGTCACCACTCAAAGGATGACACGTGGTAGATGTGAAGTCATCATGGCATCATCCCAGAGGTATAAGATCGACGTTATGATCATAGTGTACAAAGTGAAAACGTCGGGTTACATGGCACTCATACACATCAACATTGATGACACATACATGTTGGCATTAGTAGGCAACGAAAAGGACACTGGGTGAACCCCACCCTCCTCCCACATCTACCCAAGTAACTTGCCACCTAGGGTAAACATGTGACAATAAGTTACTATGATATGATTAGACCTCATAAGTCACCTTAAGTAAGTGGAACTGATAGAAACACAATACAAATCTTCTACATCAACGACAAGACTCCTATGAACCACCCCAATCTCTCACGTAATGAGCCTCTAGGTCCCACTAAGTTTTTAGACAATTAGACTCTCGGACACTCCCTTGATATGGGCATACATGCATCTAGAAGGTTATGGATGCTCGCACAGCATGGTATGCCATTGTTGAGGGAATTTTCTACCCAGTGCTATGCCCGCGGCCCTGGGATTTGAGCTACTTTTCAGGCCCAAAGATTAGGTAATTTCCTATAACTAAATGACACCTTCAGAACATAGATATAACAATGGAATGATGATACAAATGATTGAAAAATCCCTTGAATTGATCCAGATTTAAACAGGAACGCAACAAATTACAAAGATAACCATATACACAAAGATGCAGTGGAAATAATACTTCCTTTCATTAATGGAAAATACTGAAATATGCTTACAACCGGAAATAGAAATAAACCAGCTAGGGCGATGGTAGCTTATCTCTGAGAAGAGATGTGTGGCTAGATGCCTCTGAACTGTCTTACAATGAGGCTCGAAGGCCTATTTATTGTTGAGAAACAATGGAAAAACCCTTCACA
>APFE031147103.1:73711-117901 GCA_000404065.3 Pinus taeda | reverse complement strand
AAGATGAAACGCCAAATTGTGGGCCCCGTTTTTGGGTAAGTTGGTACATCAACTTCCCAGGGTCGCGAATTGGTCGTCTTATCTCCATTTGACGCGCATGATAGCCCGTTGGAAAGATCTCTCCGAGGACTACGACGGTAAAGATGATTTTTAGATAGAAAAATTGCTGGCGGTAGATTTTCCAAAAAACGTCATTTAGGGCCTCAAAACGGCTCCAGAAGTTTAGGACCCGAAAAACTGCTAAAAATAGTAAATTGTGCTATAATTAAGGTAACTGAAAAAACCTGCACGAAGCGCTAGAGGGGATCCAAGTGGAATTAGCGGGTGGCCACCAATATCCACCTGGATCATGAATGGACCCCTACTAGCCATGCTAGGCATTTCATCAACCATGTGACAAATATGTGATTTACAAGTGTAAACAACAAATCTGAGCATAGGGGTCTCATACTCATATGAGAATCGTTAAGAATAATTGGTTCCTCAACACATTAGCTATAGTTTCATCCATTAGGCCATATATACATTGTTCATTCATTTAGAACTAAAAACATGATGAGATCCATACATAGCTATTGTCATAATCCAAGTTCATAATCAATATAATAGCAATAGAAATACCAAGGAAGAAATAATCATATGATCCAAATATAAACCAGTATAATAGTCATGAAATAAAAATCAAAAATAACCTCATATTAATGATATAAAGGCCAACCAGTTGTGGAACTTCCATGAACTACCTAACCATAGACATGGCTAAGACAAAAATCTTTCAGCCAGTCAACCCCATGCCATATCCAAGAATTAGTGTGGGATCTCATAAAACGCATCAATCAAAGCATCTAGGGCTTCCAGAGGCCAATCCACCCCAACCCATCAGACAATGATTCCACCTCATGGTCAGACATCACAAAACTATCATCAGATTGGTCTCTACCTAATCCTTCCAAGGCTCCAGAGTGTTTTTTCCAACCAAGGCATCTAGGACTAGTAACTCAACCCACAATTTTAGCTAGGCTTCCAAAACTTTTTTCTAGCCAAGGCTTCTAGGACTAGTAACTCAACCCACCAAGGGCTTCTAGAGCATTTTTCCAACCAAGGCTTCCAGGACTAGTAACTCAACCTAAGTTGTTACAGGACTTCTAGAGCATTTTTCCAACCAGGACTTCTAGGAACTAGTAACTCAACCCAAGCTAAAGGAAACATGAGAACCAACCAAAAAAAATGAAATAAAGCACAACACCATGACTATCTAGGAAATGGAAAGGCTAGGAAATCCACTCTTAATCCAGGTAATCCTCCATGCCAGTGACAAATCATGACCAATAAACAACATACATATGCCATGCATGCCAAAACTATTGAGGAAAACATACATACAATTCAGTACCTGCAAGAAAAACCCATTGTACTTGTTGATCACGATGTCTACTTGCTCTTTCCTACTCCTCATTTGCCTTCTTGCTTCAAAATTGCAAGTATACCACACTCTCCAAGAGTGTTCAAAGAAAATTTGAGTGTCCAAGGGTATGAGAGAGAGATAAACAAAGAGAGAGGTCAAAAAATGAATTGAAAAAGGTTTGTGAACTGATCCTCAGAAGAATTTTTACTAATGAGGCCCCTATTTTCTTCATTTTCCATTATTTTCCTTCATTTTCCTCCTCACATGCAACTTGTGACCTTTCACCTCCATTTTCTCCTAATTTCCATTATTTTCATAAATAAATGTGCCAAAATGCCACTTTCCTTTCCAAAGCCTTTGCCATTACCTTTGTCAATTTCCTTAGCCATTAATTAATCACAAGTGATCCCCCTCACTATGCTTTTTTCCCAACATTCAGCTTGGAATAAGAGTCCCATCAACCGTGGTTATTACTTTTCCTTTATTAACTTTTATTACACGAAATTTTCACCAAGGTTGTTACAAAACCCTCCTCCTTGGGGAAACATCGTCCTCGGTGTTCAAAAACACCTAAAACCAACAAGGTTGTTGTAAGGAAAACACACTACCCATGGAGCTTTATAACTTAGCTCATTGCAGTATTTACAATGATCATTCTACTGATAAGGAAACCATCATGACAACATAACAAGTGTAAATCGTAATGACATGACACCCATACCACTTATTAGAGATTTATAACATAGCTCATGGTAGTATTTACATCCATATGCATATATACATATACCAAATATCACTAAAACATGTACAAAAATCATAGACCAAAGACATATACCAAAACATTCACTCAACCATCGAATAACGAAGGATACTTAGCTCGCATTTGACCCGCCATCTTCCATGTATCTTCATTGTCCCCAAATTTCTTCCATTGCAACTTAACTTGCTCAAATTCTTGGTTCTAGAGAATGAGAATATTTCTCTACAATATACACTACGGATTTGGCTAGAATTCTCATTCTGGCTCCACCTGCAATTAAGACCATTCAATTGCATGATCAACCTCTTTAACATACTTCTTAATCAAGGACACATGGAAAATATCATGGAATTTCACTATCAGAGGAAGTGTAAGTCAATAGGTTATTGGTCCAATCCTCTCAATAATCCTGAAAGGTCCACAAAATTGGGGTGCCATCTTAGCATATGATCCAATTCACAAGGAGCTCTTCTTCGATTTGACATGAAAGTACACATGTTCCCCAAACTAGAACTCCTTAAACAACCTATTCCGATATGTATAGCTCTTCTTCCTATCCTATGATGTTTTCAAATTCTTCTTGATTACCTTCATTTCCTGTTCCATGTCTACCAACATGTTCAGTCCAATCAACACCCTATTAACTGGATCACTCCAACTGATGGGGGTATTGCAACTCCGCCCATACAATGCCTCAAACGGGCTCATCCTAAGTGACTCATGGTACCCATTTTTGTAAGTGAACTCTACTAGTGGAAGGTACTATTCCCACTTCCATTGTTGATGCATCATGTACATTCTCAACATGTCCTCCAATATCCTATTGACCCTCTCTATCTTTCCATTTGTTTGTAGTTGATAGGCTATAATAAAGGCCAACTCTATGTCCAAACTTGCAAGGAACTCCTTCCAAAACTTACAATTGAACTTTGCATCCTTGCCTGACACAATATGATTTGAAACTTCATGAAATCTGACCATGTCCTTGATGAAGAATCATGCTACATAACTTGTTGAGAATGTAGACTTCATTGGAATGAGGTGCGCTACCTTTGTCAACCTCTCCACTATTACCATGATGGAATCAAGCTGTCTCACTGTCCTTGCAATCCTATGATAAAGTCTATGGAAATGACCTCCCATTTCCACTCTAGAATCACAATCAGCTGTAGAAGTCCACCTGGATGCTGACACTCTACATTTCACCTTCTGACAATCCAAGAACTTATCTACAAATTATGCCACATATCTCTTCAAATTTGGACAATAATAGAATTTCTTCACTGTTGTTGGCATCTTTTGATAACCTGGGTGACCTGAATATGGTTTCGCATGAAAATCTCTCAATATCACCTTCTTGAGTTCACTACTATCTGATACATATATCCTGTCCCTAAATATAACCAATGCATCTGCAGTGAGACACTAGTCTACATCACATGCACCTACACCTATACCTATACCTATACTACTACCTATACCTATACCATTACCTGTACCTACACTTGTACCACCACCTTTATCTATACCTATACTTATACCACTATCTGAACTTTGCTGCAACCTATGCACAACTTGCATATACCTAACATCTTATTGACCTTCTATATCCTATCTTGTAAGTTTGTCCAATAGGAGCTCATAGTTTTTAAGTGATTTACCTATATATGTCTGCTAAGAGAATATTCCATCCTATTCTCTTTACCTTTGATATACCTGATCTCAAATCAAACTCACTGATCATAGCTAACCACTGAGCCTACCTACCATTCAGATTTGGTTGATCAAATAGATACTACAAAACACTATGATCACTTATCAATATAAACCTCCTTCCTAGATGATAGTGCCTCCACATATTCAAAGCATGTATGATTGTTGCCAACTAAAGATCATGTGTGGGGTAGTTTTTCTTGTGCTCATTCAGTTTTCATGACTCATAGCTTACAACCTATCCATACTGCATAAGGACTCCGCTAAGTCCTTTCTTGCAAGTATCTATACATACTACAAACCCTTTGTCCAGATCTATTTAACACTAGTGGATGAGTCAAGAACTTCTTGAGCTTCTCAAAAATGGTTTCACTTTCCTCTATCCATTCAAACTTCTTACCTATCCTCTGCAATAATGTGATAAGATAAGTGATATGTGAGAAGTTCCTGATGAACCTCTTGCACCAACCCTCTAACCCCATGAAAGATCTCACCTCATCTACATTCCTGGGAGCTACCACTCCATGATAGCTCTTACCATTTTTGGATCCATTGCTATGCCATCCTTGGAAACCATGTGTCTCGAGTAGTGTACCTCAATCTAAAAGAAAATACACTTGTTGAGATTAGCATACAACCATTTTTATCTCAACAATATGAACATTCATTCTAAATGCTCGACATGTCCTTCTTCATTTTTAGAATATACCAATAAGTCATCAATGAACACAATAACAAACTTGTCCAAGTATGGGTGATACACACTATTCATCAAGAACATAAAGGTAGCTAGAGTATTAGTTAAACCAAATGGAACCACAACAAACTCATAATGCCCATACCTAGTCTAGAAAGTTTTCATGTATATGTCATCTTCTTTAATTCATACCTAATGATATCTAGATCTCAGATCAATATTCGAGAACATTGTTGCTCCCTTTAAATGATCGAACAAGTCATCAATCCTTGGTAATAGACACCTATTCTTGATGGTCACTTTTTTCAATTGCCTATAATCAATGCACAGCCTGAGAATACCATCCTTCTTCTTCATAAATAATACTGGTGCACCCCATGGAGATACACTTGTCCTAATGTATCACCTATCCAACATTTCGTTCAACTCTAGCTTCAACTCTACCAACTCAAGCGTACTCATCTTGTAAGGTGCCTTTGATGTTGGAGTTTCCCTTGGAACCATCTCAATAGAAAAATAGACTTCCCTGTGAGGTGGAAACTTTGAAATATCCCCAGGAAATACATCCTGAAACTGTTGTATAACTAGGTGCCTACTGAAAAAATTTGCATCCTCAACTTCCATACTTTTTCCACTAGAAATATGCATTGCAAATAACACACATCCTTTTCTGTGATTGTGCTTTGCCTGCATAACTGTCACCATCCTAATTGATGTTTATTTTTTCTTACCTCACAAATCTCTTTGTTCCCCATTGTCATCCAAGTACTCAATGGATTTTTCATAACAATTCACCTTGGTTCTATGAAGTTACAACCAATCCATTGCCAACAACATACAATATGATCCCAATGGTAATACATTAAAATGTGTTGTGGTAGGCATACCATTCAAACAAAATGCACAAGCTCCTACTTAATGGTGAGCTCACTTCTTTGTACCTATATCCAACTACACTAACCAAGACTCTGCATGCACTTATTTATTCAAACAACACTTATCAACCAGGTCAGGAATAACATAACTATAATTAGATCCAGGGTCAATCAAAATAGAAACAACTTGATCACAAGGCTTACTGTCCATCTTAATGATAGATTCCTGATGGTGTTCCTATCTGTTATCCAGCACTACATAGATATGAGGAATACTCCATCCAACATGCCCAATAGTCTGCACCTCTTGTGCACTATATATCTTAGGCCTACCATCCTGACTTTGCAGACAATCTCTCCTGTGATGATCTTTCCCACAATTCTAGCACTCTATAGCCTTCCAACCTACATCCTTGTTCTGATCCTCAGATCGATGACCTCGTCCTTTGTCTGATGCATTTAACTTCTTTGATGGCACTGCATTCTCTTTATTACATGTACCCTAAGGTCTTCCTCGCTTCTTGTCCCATTTTCCTTTGTTCCTTGCATTATCTTTCCAGTCTCTCTTAGTCTCAGATTTGTGCTTTGATTGTTCATAGGAATGATTTAGCTTTTAGATAGCCTCCTCCATGATATAGGCTTATTAAATAAAATCCTATCTTTGAATGCAATCGGTAATCCACTAATGAATATCTGAATCTTTTCCTTCTCCTCCTTGAGGTAAGGAACATACCTGAGTAGCTCCAAGAACCTGCTAGTGTACTCCTCATCTATCATCAATCCCATCTTTAGGTCATAGAATAATTTTTCCCTGTCAAGAAAGAATCTCTTTGATAGGTATTTCTTCCTGATAGTCTCTCAAACTCACTCCAAGTCAAGTACCCCTCATGAATACTCCTGACATTCTTCACATCTTCCCACCAAATATATGCTTTACCTTTGAGAATAAATGTAGCTATTCCCACTTTTAGGTTTTCTGAATAATCATGAAACCTAAAGAACTTCCTCATAGCAAGAAACCATGCCTCTGCATCCTATAATTTATTCATCTCTCTATCAAATGAAGGTGGATTTTCTTTCTTAAACTCATCTGCTAAATATCCCCTATCACTCTTCCTGTAAGGATGATAACGATGACAATCATAGTGCCTATCAGAACCATAGCTAGAATAGTACCTGTGTCGATCACCTCTACTATCCAAAATATCCAACAACATGCCATATCTCACTGTGTAATCTCTATTTGACTTGGGACCACCACAAGACCTACTTCCATATGCCCCATTAGTTTTTTCCTCTTGCACATGGCTAATCCGAAGTGGTCCTTGTCACTTCAATTTTGATAAGCTTTGAAGTATCACTGCAGTTACCTTTGCTTGTTTCTCCTGTGCCTGTATGATTTTGTTATTGTCTGCCTTAAAACTCCTTATTTCCACCTTTAAGCTTCTCAATATGTCTACCAAATCAGAAGAGTTCCCAACACCATGTTGCTCATCTGATCCATAGTGAGAATCTTAGGAACTGTAGTCTACACTCTTGCTAGTCAACTTTGATATTCGTCCTGCAAGGTATATCATGTCAGCTAAACCAAATCACAATAAACCAGCGTACCTTATTATAGTTTGGGGAGGATACCTCATCTACAGGATCAACAAATTAGTGTAATACATGTATAACATAATCATGATGTGATTTAGAAATATAACATATAATCATATAACCATATAACCATCATTCTAGCTAGATTCGAGTCATCAATGGATGACCACGTCAACTACACATACCATGACCTCATGCATGACAACAATCACCGCATCACTGAACACTTGACCAAATGTGAATACTAATGTGCATAAGAAATGCATAATCAACCATACACTCATGATGACACACTCAACAACAAAACCATCAACTTCCCATGGAAACCTCACTACAACCATAATCAACACCATGCAAATACAAAAGCACATGGTCTTAACACACAAAAAACACACATGCAACTGACATGAATTCATGACCAAAACACATCCCATCTAGTCCAAGGGGTGAACTATGCCTATGATACCACTTTGTAACACCCTCCTCCCACATCTACACAATCAACCAATTAGGGTAAACATGTGACAAGAAGTTACTATGATATGATTTGACCTACTAAGTCACCTTAAGGAAGTGGAACCAATGGAAATACGCCATAAAAATGTTCCACATTAGCAACAAGATTCCAAGGAACCATCCCAACCTCTTAGGTAATGTGCCCTTGGGTCCCAGTAAGTTTTTAAACCATTAGAATCCCTGATTCTCCCTTGATATGGGCATGCATGTGTCCAAAAGGCTTTGAACGCTCCCACAGCATTGTATGCCAGCGTCCAGGGACTTTTCTACCCAGTGTCGTGTCTGTGTCCACAGGATTTGGGCTACCTTTTCAGGCTGGGAGGGTAGGTCACTACCCAAAACTAAATGACACCTTCAGAACAGAAAGATAACAATGGAATGATGATACAAATTCAATTACTTAAACAAGCCCTTAACTGGACCGCTACTAAACATGACAAGAATTTCATCAAACATTTCACAAATATGTAATCTATGGGTGTAAACAACAAATATAAGCATAGGGGCCTCTTACTTATCTGAGAATTGCTAAGAAGCATTGATGACTAAACACATTAGAAAGTAGTTTCATCCATTATTCCATAGATACATTGTTCATTCATTTACAACCTAAAACATGATGAGAGCCATAAATAACTATTGTCATAATACATGTTTATAACCATCATAATAGCAATAGAAATACCAAGGAAACAATAGCCATATGATCCACATATAAACCAATATAATACTCATGAAATAATAAGGAGAAATAACCTCGTATTAATGATGCAAAATCCAACTAGTTGTGGGAATTCCACAAACCACCCGACCAAAGATATGGTTGAGCCAAAAATATCTTCATCCAGTCACCCCCATGCCGTTTTCCAAGAATCAATATGGGATGTCATAAAACACATCAATCAAAACCATCCAAGGCTTTCAGAGGCCAAACCACCTCAACCCATAAAAACAATGTTTCCACCTCATGGTGGGACATCAAAAAACCATCATCAGATTGGTATCTACCCAAACCTTTTAAGGCTCTAGAGCGTTTGTTCCAACCAAAGCTTGTATGACTAGTAACTCAACCCACAACTGCCACTGGGCTTCCAGAGTTTTTGTCCAACCAAGGCTTCCAGGACTAGTAACTCAACCCAGCAATGACTTCTAGAGTGTTTTTCCAACCAAGGCTTCTAGGACTAGTAACTCAACCCAAGCTGTTAAAGGGCTTCCAGAGCGTTTGTCCAAAGAGGGCTTCTAGTAAATAGTAACTCAACCCAAGCTAAAGGAAACATGAGAGCCAACTAGAAAACAAGGAAATAAATGCACAACACCATGGCTATCTAGGAAATGGCAAGGCTAAGAAAATCCATTGTCAATCCACACTATCCTCCATGCCAGTGATATATCATGGCCAATAAACCACATGCATATTCCATGCATTCCAGAACTAGTGAGTAAAACATACATGCAACTTAGTACCTACAAGAAAAACATGCTAGAGCTGTTGATCTCGATGTTGGCTTATGCTTTCCTACTCTTCCTTTGCTTGCTTGCTCCAAAACTCCAAGTATGGCACATTCTCCAAGAGAGTTCCAAGAAAAATCTAAGTGTCCAAGAGTATGAGAGAGAGAAATAAAGAGAGAGATCCAAAACTAAACTGACAAAATCCTATGAACTGATCCTAAGAAGCCCTTTTATTAATGATGCCTCTATTTTCTTCATTTTCCATTATTTTCCTTCATTTTGCCTCTCACATGCAACTTGTGACCTTTCATCTCCCTTTTCTCCTAATGTCCATTATTTTCATAAATAAATGTGGCAACATGCCACTTTGCCTTTCCAAAGCCTTTGCCATTGTCTTTTTCAATTTCCTTCCATTAATCACAAGTGATCCCTATCACTATGCTTTTCACCAACATTCAACTTGGAATAAGTGTTCCATCAACTGTGGTTATTATTGTTGATTTATTAACTTTTATTACATGTAATTTTCACTAGGGATGTTACATGAGTACTAGTAAATGAGCAGGGGCAGCAGTCCCTTTCAGTGGTAGCTAATAAAGGAGCAGGGTTGAAGTTCCTTTCAGTAGCGGTTGGTAATCCTACAAGTGGTATCTTGTGTGACCATGATGTAATAAAGTTGAAGCTTGTAATAAAAATAATATTTGTGTCTTGTGTATATGTTGCTCATGTGCTTGATTTTTATGATATTATACATTATTGAGTTGTGATGTTGATCCATGAATAATTATTAAAGATATTAAAAAGTGAAATTTGTGAAGAATTGTTTAAGTTGGACACACTATTGATTCACCCCCCATCTCAATAGTGTCCTGGTTTCTACTTTTTCTAACATGGCTATGTGTCCAAAATTGTTGCATTTTTAACATTAAATTTCATAAATAAGAGCACCAAAAATGTTATAATTTATGTTGAAAACCTCATGAGGATATTTACCATAACTACGTTCATAATAGCTCTTGGAATTTTCATAGCTATTTGTTGTATTTATATCCCTTGGATAGGCTCTATATTTTATAACCTTATGCCCAAAATTATTACAAAATAACCCACTCCAAGAAAATATTTTGGTGCCTGAGTGTAGGTGGTCTTCTTGATGTTGGTGTCCTTTTGAAGTCATGATCTTGTCCTTGAATATTCATCATTGTTGTTTGTTTTACGTACTCCTTTAGCATCTTATATTCTTCCTTCTTGATAGGAACCTTGAGCGCATAAACATAGTTTCCTTGCATTTCTTAATTTCTTGTCATCATGGAGCTTGAACCTTTATTAGTATAATTTTATTTATATCCTAGTTCAAACCTATGATTGAATGGTTTCTGGTTGCTAATGATTTCATCTAGTATTTTGGTACCATTGTTGAAATTTTTTTGGATATCCTTCTTCCATAGTTCCTTCTTCAAGGATACTATGTCAACTTCTATATTCCCAACTATTTTGTCATTCTCTTCCAACTATCTCTTGAGTGTTTCTTTAATCACTTTAGCTTCTTCTGATTGTAATTTCATATTTATGATAGTCTAGTTGGTCTCTTCAGAGTGTTTTCTAGGACTTTGTAAACATTCTTTTAGTTTCTTTACCTCTACCTTGAGTATGATATTTTTCTTCCTTGTTCTTCTAACATCACCTAAGGCACTATTCAATTTTGCCTCAATATAGGCTTCTCCTTTTTCTTCTTAATGATTTCCTTCATATTTTTTAGGAGTTTCATTATGAGTATCAAATGCCATGAAGTTCACTCTGTCAGAATCATGGTCACTATCATCATATTAATAAGATGGGTTACTATCTTCTCTTAAATAGATTTTTTTCCTCTTGTATAATTTTCCCTTGCTATTTCCTTTGTTTCTTTTCCAATCTTTCTTTCTTTATTATAACTTTCTTCTGCATTACTATATCACACCTTTGAAAAACAACATTTATAATCATAATGGCCAATTATACCTCATTCAACTTTCTCACAAAGTTGGGTTCTTCTTCATCATCTGAATCATCACTACATCTAGAGCTTGTTTCTTACTTTTTCTTATTATTCCATATCCTTGGATGCCTTGAAATTTGGTTCCCTTTTTAGATGGATTTTCTCATTTTGTCCTAATTTCATATGCTGTAAGAATTCCATGTAGCTCATCCATACTCAACATAGGTAGATCTTGTCTTTCTTATAAAGATGATATTTTAGAATCAAATATCATTGGGAGAGATCATAGTATATTTTGAATGATGATTGTATCTGTGATTTTCTCTTCCAATCCTCTCATAGTACTCATGACCTCATCTACCCAAAGAAAGTAAACTGCAATGTCTTCATATTACTTCATCTTTAGGTGTTCAAAATTTCCTCTATAAGTTTAAAACTTGGACTTTTTAACATTTTCATCTCCTTCATACACATTCTCTAGCTTATCCCATATTTTATTTGATGATTCAAAATACATGACCTTGAAATATTTTGATCATATCATCACTCCTAGAATGGCATATGTATCCTTTGAATTACTTCCATAGTCTTCTCCCAACCAAATATGTTGGAGTAGAGGCCAGTACCTTTCATTCATTTATAAAAACTTTCCAAACATCAACTCCTTGAGCTTGTAAGAAAAATCACATCCTTATGCTTTGAAAGCAATATTCCTTTTCCAACAAAAAATAGTAAATCATGCTTGGTGTACTATTCTTTCTTTTCCATGAGTCTTATTGATATTTAACTTCTAGCGGTCAATTTTGTTTTGAAATAACTCTCTGTGATACTAATTTTTGGAATATTTAGAAATAATGAGAGGGGGAGAGGGTGATCTGTATTAAAATTCTTTAAATTTTAAAACTTGTAAATGCATCCAAAAGTATAAAGAAAAGAAAATAAATATACAAAGGAAAAATATTTTTACATGGAATCCCAAAGTGGGAGAAAACCGAAAAATGATTTTATTATAATGCATTCAAATTTATCAACACCAAATCCCTAGCTTATCAACACCAACTCCTTGGTTTATAGGAACCAACTGAAAAGAAGCAACAACTCCCTACTTATGAATACCAAATCTTGTACAAGAGTCAATATTAGACAAAGAAAATATTCCCTTCTAGTAGTTTCTCCTTTGTCCTTCACACAAGCACTTATTTTCACAAACATGGTCTTCTTAGCAACAAAACTTCCCATAACTAATGGTCCTTAAACATGGGATCCTTATTATTAGAAATCAACTTCAACAATCCACAAACTAGGATTGAAACATGGATTTTAATGCACCTAAACTCAACCCTCAAGAAATTAGAACTCAACCACTAGAAATCTACTTCTTCCATAAGGTTTGACCTTCTCAACTAAGAAAAAACTTAGATATTCAAAAAATGCCTGAAACTTTCCTTCAAACACGCCAGGATTTTCCCTTGAAAACAAGAATTAGTTCGACCTTATTTGTGCTAGAACTATGGTCCTAAAATTTTACCTCAATAGGGATAGGTATTTACTCTTAGGAGATGCACGAAACTTGGATTTCTACACTAGAATTCGAACCTCTACAAAGATATGAAATTCAAACTTCAAAGCGGACAAAATTCAACACTTAAGAACATGTTTTTAATCATCCTTCAAACTAGGAATAGAAACCTTCAAAAGGTGTGCCAAAAATCCTTTCCTAAAAGTCACTCTAAGTCATCTGCTCTTTAATTCTAGTTCATGAGATATGAACCTTATAACTCCTTTTATTCGCTTGTTTGAAAAGATGCAAACTTTCTTGAATGAGTGACTTGAAATGCTCCTTATCTTGCCTATTTATAGTGCATTTGTGGCCTATATTGCGTCAACTTGTTCATTGGATAGACTGGCTTGTGTAACTAGCATAATCTATAATGAATATTTGAAAAATCATTTCTCCTCAACCAGAAGGAGTTAGAGGGAGTTCCATATACCATTGGAAAGGCATTAGTATAATATTTTTGACCATATATGTTATGATTCTATTTAATCTAGGTAAAGTAATTAAAAATGCATTGGAATATAGGTATCCAAATGGGGCATCAAAAATCCAAAAACAGTATTTCGAAATGTGTTATTTGAGTATGTCACTTTCTCTTTCATTTGGAAGGCCTTTGACATCAATGAAAATTCTTTCATCAAATCTCATGCTAAAGTTTCTATTGGGAACGAGTTCCCCCAATAGCTAGTTCTAGGGCAGAAGGCCCAAATTTTGTAATAAAGATGTAAAGTATCCACATTTTGTGGTTGCAGAGCCGGAAGAGGTCAAAGGGTTGTCCGCCCTTGTTTTTTGAAGTATCATGTCAAATATAAATATTTTCCCATGGTCTCAAGACTTAGTGTAGGTAGAGGCTTTGTAGCTGAGTGCGCAAAGGCCTAGGGTGGAAGTCTGCAACTAAGTGTGCAGACCCCTATAGCTGTGTGCGTAGGGAAGATAGAGTCTATACTGAACTTGAGATATGAATAAAGATAATTATTCTACAATAACTATGTATTTTGTCTCTGTTTAAGGCATCTGATTATATTATGTTACGATCAAGATTTACATTATAATGCTTATTTGATGTGAAAATGTATTTGATTATATCTATTAATCGAACGTAAGAAAGAGTAAAGGATTACGTGAAGGTAAATTAGGTAACAATTAAGATAACTTGGGAACTTATACAGTAACTCAATCATAAAGGCACGCAAGTGCCTAGACCTCGGGTAAGGGTTGCACGAAGATTATTCGAGTATCTTTGCAGAGGTGCTGAAGGACGGAAGAGAAGTAACATAAATAAGCTCTAAAATATTATCGATTTGCATGAACACAGGATCAGGAAGTATAGATCGACATCATGACCATCTCAAGGTGCGGAAACTTGGTTCTTGCATCCCCCCCATAATGCTTCGGGTGAGACTTTGGTCTGCGCTCCGTGGGCTGATGCCGAAAGGGCCAGTAGTGTAGGGATTTTCTTGGCTGACTAATGTTGAACCTAGGTCAAGGCCCATCAAGCCAACAAATGGTTCCGTTTCTGGGACCAAGATTTGCATGACAGATGTGTGATGTTGTATCATTGGAATCCAACTAAGAAAAGAATTGAAACCTGGTTTGACAGAAATATCGACAAATTTGCAGTGCAAGAAAACAAGAACCCATGATTGACGAAAGAATAGTGGTTGGACAGATACACGTACACAGAAATACATGAAATATTCTTTTGTTCCTTCCCGGTTAATTTATATGAGTGGATCGTGAAGTTGGCAGATGGTAAAGGAAGGTGGAGGCTTGACAAGGCGATTTTTTGGACACCAAAGCTAGTATGGAGGTTAGAAGCTTCTAAAGATAAGATTGCACGCATTGTCGACCATTGTCTTGATCGCATCATAGGAGGATTTGTGACCGAGTTTGCAGTTGATACCTTTGTCAGTTATAGCAAAGTAGAGCACCACTTCTTCAAAGGACCATGAGGTAAGTATTTAAAATCACTGAATACTTGGATTATGATGCTCTTGTGTGAAAAACAGGTTATGCGGTTACCTTGAACTTTGGAGCTATGTGAAGTGGAAAAACTTTCAGGGACAGAGGAAGAAAAGGTCCTGAGTATAGTAAACTGATTAGACTCCCTTTAATTGACGATGAAGGGACACCGTAGATTTCTCGCATGAGTGCTAGCCAGTTGATAAGACGAGGGTTTCTGCAAATACCTACACCACCTCCGCCCTCATCACATCCATCCACACCACCTCCATCCTCACCTCCACCGCTCACCCCATCACCCACACTACCATGACCTCCACTGTTCAATATGGTGAACTCCGTAAAACTACTTGTATTCATAGGCATAGGGAATGAGGACCTAGACCAATTCTGGTTCTTCATAAAGGTTGTAAGGGAAGCTTAGGTCGTTGCGAATGATCGCATGAAGAAGGCGACATTGGTTAGTGATTTTTAGGATCACACGGTAACCTGGTACATCAAGTACTCTAATGACAACTAGGTAGCTACGCTGGTAGAGATCTAGACCGTGTTGAATAAAGAATTGAGTAGGCTTAAGTCTGAAGTGCAGTCAATTGTGGGATTCAAAGAAATCATGACGAAACTAGGTGATACCCCTTGGGAGTTATATCAGAGATTGAAGTGTAAAATCTGTGAAGCTAATATGAATTTGACAGATGGGAAGCAGCAGAGGTGGTTTGTGGCTTTACTCCTGCCTCACCTAAGGTTTGCGCTGTCACAACAAAAAATTACGACTCAAGCAGAAGCCTTAGAGATTGCAATGAGACTACACGAAACGCCAATGCAAGATTTGAATCTGGGAGTTCATTAGATTCATGCGCAGTTGCAAAATCTTTGTCTCGAAATGAAAAGTCTGAAGCAGGACATAACTACTTGGCCAAAGGCACGCAAAGAGGTTTGCTGCATAAAATGCAAGGGTTAGGGGCATGACAAGGATCACTGCCTAGCATTCGCAAACTACATTTCAGCAAGAGGACCAATGCCTCTATGACCGGAGGTCGTAACAGGGCCAAGTTTAGGGCCTGTGTTATGGTGTGCTATATGTTAGGTAGCAGGGAAACACATGACTGATAATTGCCATTTGCTACATAAATTTGTACAAACATCGTAGCAACTATTTTGCAATTTCTGTCAATCAGTAGGCCATGACAAGCACAATTGTTGATGTTACGAATTAATGATGGATAGGACACCTGCATACAAAATGCAGATAGAAACACGAACTCCAGACCAAGGCATTGGGGGAGCACGAGGTGAATATCAGGGATGTAGTCAAGGATGAGGTGAAGGAAGGCCTAGGAGAGGCCGAGGACAACTGATTTATTACAATTGTGAAGGCCCAGGACACTACACGAGCGACTGTTTGAATCCAACATGATTTTCATGCCAATAATATACTCAATTTGACCATGCGGCTGAGGATTGCCCAATATTGTTGGCTAAGATTCGCGAAATGGGGCCCAGCCTCTGTAGCTGACGCAGAACCTCCAGATGATGAGGGCTGAGCCTCATGATGAAGACCCTAAGGTAAACATTATGCTTCTTAATGGAACCACGACTGAGGAGGATAACGGGAAGCAACCTGCAGAAGGTGTATGGGTCCAGAAAGCACTAGAGAAGGAGACTAGGTTTGATTTGGAGCGCGCAAAAGAAACATTTATGGAAGCGAAGAAAAGCTTCGCTGAGGCCTCTACCTCTAAAAGTCAGGAGAAACTAGTTGAAGAAATGGACCCGTCCATGCTTACCACATTCTTGGAGACCTGCATGAAGTTGCTCCATGACAGTAAGGCTATGAATGGCTTGCAGGAGTTGATCAATCGGTGCGCTAGTAAGGATAGTGCTACTAATGAACAACACGTGGTCAAGAAGCTTGGAAAGCACAAGGCAAGGACTACATAGGAGATGAGACTCACCGCGCAGATAGGGGAATACGAGATGGACCAAGTTATCCTGGATCTAGGGTCTGACGTGAATTTTTTGCCATAACAAACATGGGAAATAATGGGGAGACATGTGCTCCAGTGGTCTCCGATACAGTTAAGGATGGCGAATCAACAGAAAATTATCCCAATGGGGAGGCTGCAAGGGATCACAATTGACATTGACAGTGCAAGCGCACTAGCGGATTTTGAGGTAATAGAGATTGTGGGTGATAGAAATCCATACCCTACACTCCTTGGAATTGATTAGGCCAGTGACATGAATGGGGTAATCAACCTGAAGAAGCAGAGGATGATATTTGAAAAAAAGTCGCTCCGTGTAGTGGTGCCACTGGATCCCACGAAGGGACCCTGTTATACAGAACCAGTCCAAGATTATGAAAGTGATGACGATCTAGACCATATTTACAAAATAACAGCGCGAGACCAGTATTGGGTGAATCCAACAGTGGACAGACACATTGCATGGGATCACGAAAGCTCATACACGTCAAACTTGGATGAGGAATTGGAGCATTGGCAGAACCAACTGCATGAATTCTCAACACTACATTGTAATATGATGACCAAATTGATGCACTGTGTGTCGTCTGAAGTTAGGAATCTGCCTCATTATGATGGACTAACTAATGTTAATTTCTTTTTGGAAGCATTTGAAAGAGAAGTACTGGAGAAACGTCAATTCTAGGCCTTAGACTAGGTACTGTTCACTACGCTTGCAAGATGGTGGGGTATGCACAAAGATAGTTTTAATGATTGGTGTGACTATAGCAGGATGATGAGAATTCATTTTAGGCAACCAAAGGTACAGATGACAGATAAGTATGACAGATGAGATGACCTGTACGATCACTTGGCTAAATGGAATAAGGCTTATGGCATGGAGCCCCAACCTAAATGAGTGCATCTATTTTTTCATACCTTGGGTGTCATACTAATGAATTGGTACTTAGAAACTGAGATTTGCCATGGCACAAAGCAATGGGCCATCCTGCACCAAGGATTTTTATTGACATTCAACTTTGAGGATGGGTTTGACTATATTGACGCAACGCTACAGGAGGTTAAAGCAACGATCTTCAGGATACCACAAGATCCTTTGGATGTGATCCAACCTGATTGGACTACCCAGTTAAGTCATGCACTATAATTCTATAATGTGACCATTGAAGAAGAAGACGAGGATCCCTGAAAAATTGATATTACGAAAATTGAAGGTCACCGCTAGGTTGAAGGTCCGCAGGTAGAGGATCTTGACATAACCATGCTACTGAAAACCAGGAAGGTCAACATTGGCATAGATGTGGAACCAAAATTTGCAAAAAATGGGGACTATTGGGATGATGCGACAGTAGACAAGGTCGCTGAGCTCCTCCGCGAATATCAGGGTTTGTTCCTCACAAAGTTCTCTGATCTAAAAGGGATAATAGGAGACCTAGGTGTCATGAAGATCACCTTAAAACCAGATGAAAAGCCTGTAAAACAAAGACCTTACCGCCTTAATCCTAAGTATAAGGAAAGGGTTCATGCTAAGTTGGATAAGATGCTTGTGGTAGGAATTATTGAACTAGTAGAAGAATCTGATTGGGTAAGCCCGATAATGGTTCAAGAAAAAAAACATAAACAATAAATAAGGATATGCATGGATATCCAGAAGCTCAATGATGCTTGCGTGCATGACCCCTTCCCGACCCTGTTCACTGATGAAGTCTAGGATAATGTAGGCAGCCAAGAAGCATACTCTTTCACTGATGGGTTCTCTGGGTATCATCAGATCAAAATCGAACCTAAAGATAGAAGCAAGATGACCTTTGTCATGGAATAGGGATGTTTTTAGTATACTGTAATGCATTTTGGGCTGAAGAATGCGCCAACCATGTTTTCGTGCATAGTCATTGCGGCATTCAAAGAGTTCATTGATAAGTTCCTAGAAGTGTACTTTGATGACTGGATAGTGTTTGGATTGGTCAAGCGTCATGTGGCAAGTCTGTGCTTAATGTTAGATACGCGTTAAAGGTACCGAATCATGCTCAATCTGAAGAAGTGTTTGTTTTGTGTCCCCTTTGGGATCCTTCTAGGGCATGTGGTGTGTAGACATGGATTGATGGTAGACCCCGCAAAGATCGCGATGATAATCAACTTGGAGGCACCAAGGAATGTGAAACAGTTGTGCATGACCCTGGGGCATATTGGATACTATAGGATGTTCATCAAGAGTTATCCCCAGATCGCCGCGCCCATGGAGAAGTTGTTGAAAAAGGATGCCATGTTCTATTAGAGTGATGAATGCAAGAAGAGCTTGGATGTGCTAAAAGAGAAAATGGTCTTCGCGCCAAGATCTCCGCACCCATAGTGTGACTCGAGGATGAGTCACCATGTTTGCATTGGGGGCCTGTTGGGAATGGGATCCCCCAAGAGCTAATTTTGGGCTAAAAGCCCATGTTTTGGGGCAGAAGGCCCAAATTTTGTAATAAAGATGTAAAGTCTCTACATTTTGTAGTCACGAAGCACGAAGAAGTCAAAGGGTTTTCCGCCCTTGTTTTGTGAAGTATCATGTCAGCTGTAAATATCTACCCATGGTTCGCGAACCATGGGATTGTATAAAAAGGGAGTCTTAGAAGAGTCTAAGGGGGGAGTAGAGATGAAAAAGAAGGATTTTGGGTAAGAATTTCTAAGTGTTCTCAAGTCTTAGCATAAGTAGAGGCTCTACAGCTGAGTGCACAAAGGCCTAGGATGGAAGTCCACAGCTGAGTGCACGGACCCCTGCAGTTGTGTGTGCAGGGAATATAGAGTCTATACTGAACTTAAGATATTAATAGAGAGAACTATTCTACAATCATTCTGTATTTTGTCTCTATTTAAGGCATCTTATTATATTATGTTACGATCTAGGTTTACATTATAATGCTTATTAGATGCGTGAAGGTATTTGATTATATTTTTTAATTGAACGCAAGCAAGAGTAAAGGATTACACAAAGGTAACTGTAATTGAATGCTAGATTAGATAAAACTTAAGATAACTTGGGAAGTTATACAGTAACTTAATCACAGAGGTGTGTATGTGCTTGGACCTCAGGTTAGGGTTGTGTGAAGATCAGTTGAGTATCTTCACAGAGGTGTTGAAGGACGGAATAGAAGGAACATTGATAAGCCCTAAAAGCTTATCGATCACGAAGGTAGGATCATGAAGTATAGACCGACATCATGATCATCTCAAGGTGTGGAAACTTGGTTTCTGCATCCCCCCATACTGCTTCGGATGAGACTTCAGTCTGCACTCCGTGGGTTGATGCCGAAAGGGTCAGTAGTGTAGGGATTTTCTTAGCTGACTAACATTGAAACTAGGTCAAGGCCCATCAAGCCAACAATTTCTTTCCTTGTTGATCCTCTTGAGATTCTCAAAAAAGGTGCAACTATGTCATCATAGGCTTCATTTGATATGTCCACCTTTCCATGAGGTTCAAGATGTCCACAAAGTCATACTTCATTCCTTGAATCATAACTTTCTTCAAAATATCCTTATATGTATCATTTTTTATCAATATATTTTTAAGTTGTATTTGAGTTTCTCAATATAATCTTCTAAGCTCTCATCCTCTCTCTGGGACATTCTAAAATGTTCCTCCCTTTGATCTCTAGTCCAACAATAATCCTAATACTTTTATAGAAACATTTTCTTCATGTCATCTTAGAAATAAATAGATGTGCCACCAATTCCCATGAACCATATTAATGTAGATCCTTTCAAAATAGAAGCGAACAATATTAGCTTCTAGGAAGCTGAGATGTAATCATAACTTCGACATAAAACATCGAATTCGAAAAGAAAAGTATCGGGATCCTCACTAGTTGTTTCCTGAAAGTTTGGGAGGGATAAAAAAGGAATGTTCTTCATTAAAGATTTATCTAAGTGTTCATAGTAGGAAATTCATAGGTAGTAACTATTTCATCTACCATATGGTTCTTCCAAAAAAATTGAGGTTTCTATAAAAATGTTTCAAGTACTTGTTGCTCTCCTAGTTGTGAAAGGATTTTTTGATGGATACTTAGGTTTCCTTACAACACTACCTAAGTTTGGGATAGAATTATTAGAAGGTTTCTTATTTTCCAAGATTAATTCTTACTAATCCAAATTATATCCATATGTACCTCTTTTTCCTTCCCACAAGTCCTAATGTTCACCTTCTGCTGATGTAGATGATTTAAAAATTCTTGGACCTTCTTTTGAGACAGAGAATTCATGCGATTTTGTCTCTCAAATATTTTATCCCAAGATAGATTACCCTTGAGACTTTTTCCTCTGAGGAATAGTTCCAACAATAGATCATTTATGGGATCCTATTTTGTAGGAATTTGTTCTTTTTGTATGTGATTTTTCCTCTTCTTTTGAGATTAGTTTATGAATAAATGTTACTCATCTTAAGTCTTGATTTTTCCTTCCTCCATATTTCCTTATTCCTGCACAATTAGTATTTTTTGGGTTTCCTAGTTTTTATTCTTCTTGTCATGCAACTTATATGTCTTGATTCTTTATGAGTTTAACCCTACTTCAATATGTCAAAGCATAGCATAGGTTCTTACCGCCATGTCACCTTAGAGTCTGGAACACTTATAACACTCTATTTTGAAAAGGTATGTAGAAAAATAAACAATGACATTTATGCTTGTGCACCTTTAATAATCTTCATGTAAACAATGCCAAAATATTGGGTGAATTAATTGTCTTTAATAAAAAAAATCAATTGCTCACACATAAATTTTCAACCAAGGTAAGTCAGTTTATTTCAAGGTTATCACGCACAATATATGCATGCAATGATTGAAAACTAACATTCACTAATCCATAATTATCACTAAGTTTTATTCTATAAGAACTTGGCACTCAATTAAATAAAAAGTTTTTGTAACTCTTTAATCTTGTAGGAATGAAAAACAGTTCAACAAAATTATCACTGTCAAAACCTCCCACAAGGATAACATGTTGTACACAATGCCAGAAAAGAAATTATACTTGAAAAAATAAAATGGAACTCATATATTCTAAGCTCACTCTTGCGATGAATATAAATAACATCCCTTGAAATCAATCCCTCATTCGCACACAATCATTCAATCACAACTACACACAATCATCAATCCAATCATAATCAACCCACTCATTAACTGCATAACACACTATGTCAAATGTAAGAACAACTAACTAATATTTTGTATCAGTATAGAATTATAAAAATCTAGCAGCAATTGAATTGATCTATAAACTACCGTGGATATTCCACTAGACAATTCGTCACAACATATGTGATAATAATATATTAAAATACTCAAATTTTACACTATTACAGTTTTATTTAATTTCTAGATCTATAGATTTTATTGTAATTAGTGCATGCATGCATATAGAAATTATGCACAAAAGTAGAGAACGAGAAAAAAATCTTACACACGTAAGACACAAGACATGCTCTCTAGGAAAAGCCTTTCATGAGAAAACCCAGCTAGAAGGTGAGGCTACTTCACTTTATTTCTCTATTTGGAAATATGGTTGTAGGTACAAAGAAGTAGCGCTTATGGCTCGTGGGATGTTATAGTGAAAAAACCCTCTCTGTGTTCTCTAGCTCCTATCTCTCCTAACTATCTTTGCTCAGCTATGGAACAAAATTCTCTTGAAAGAATGGAATGCCTCTTCCTCCTAGTGGCCCGATTATAACACAACCCGATAGCCTACTAGTGGTTAAGTTTGACTACATCAAATCTTAACAACAATTACAACATAGAATCTTCGAGAGTAATTTACATCAAAAACGTGTGGCTAGCCTTTTTCCCATGAATAATGGGGGATGACATGGCATCCTCCCGAATTATAGGTGTGAAAACATGAAGGTCATCTTCTCAGTGGCATAACTTCTGCATACGAACTTCGATTGAAATGCTTCTTGTGCCGTTGGAAATATCTATGTGTTTATAATATCATGAGAAGGTGGTGCTAATGTGGAAAATTTTTACCACCAAAATGTGTCGTTTGATATCTCAAAACACTGGTAGAAGGTTTCTAACCCCGTTTTGCCAAACTAGGTCTTGCTGATAAAAATGGTCTCGTGAGTTGATTCCTCCACTTTTTCCATTTCAAATGCATCGAGATGGATGAAAAATAATATAATGATCCAATTCGGATCATGAAAAATAGTAACACTCAATTAGTAAAGATCAATCTAGGAGTAAATATGTTGTCACACAAGTAATATATATTAAATATTTTGCAAGTTAACTCAACTAATAGTAACAACAACATATCAACAAGAATATGTAAACATGATGAATTAAAACTGTAACAATAATTAAGATACCATAACCTACAGATGAATTAAAATGAAACAACTATGAAACGTCTATAATGAAGTGATCCATGCTAAAGAGTAGGGCCCTTCATCTTTAGCAAGCAGATGGTAAGTCACAACTCACAACATAGCATAGCAAAAGATAAAGCATTAACCCATAAAATATTGCATTAGATATGTGAAAGGAAATCCAAGATCAATATTTTTGAAAATGATGGTGTCACCCCCAACAAGAGGCAGAGGGTTTATGTCTTATAGGTTTACATCCTATCTAATGTTAGTACAAAAAATAGCCATGAGAATCTTTTAATTCTCAATATGTTCAAACTAAGAGTCTTTTCTTAAAAAATTACAAAAAATCATTGTAAATAAAAGCAATGGCATAATGGCACCTCATCTTAGCAAGCGAAAAAAAATGGAGGATTATAATGCTTACAGTTGAGTTGGATGATTTGTCAAGAGAGGTCAAACCCTTGTTGGCACATTGGTCTTGGTTGACCTTAATGAGTAGTAGCATTCATATTGACTCCCAAAAATGGCATCAAGAAAATAGAGTCTACATCAACATGAAATAAAGCAGCAACATTAGAATATCAGTAGAGCCTAGCCTGACTTGAAAACATTGTGAAAGCAAGAACAACATCACATTGTCTAGGAAAAATGGAGTAAAAACATCTTAAATAGTCAAATCATCTTGTAAACATCCTTATATTCATTTGGTTAGTAAAGCCACCCAAAACAAATGATCCTCTCTTCAAATGCAAGGGAAATTGCATAAGTTGAGGTCGTATGAAAGAATAATATACATTAGTAAAAAATATAATCAATGGAGTTGTAAAGGTGAAAGTGGTCGAAAATGCAAGGAAATAATAACAAAAAATATGCCAATTCCTCAACCCAACACTTTCCTTGTCCCTTATTCTATGAGTTATGGTTTCTTTTTCCAAGATTTCATTGTGGAAAATTTGCAAACTGTAATTCTCACTTATTCTACTGCTTCAATTTCGACATAATATTGATAAGTGGCTCCCATTGAGGATATTTGTAGGAAATCCATCTTCATTGGATGTACCTATTTAGGTTGTTGTGGTACTTCAAGACCAATTGCAGCTTGAAGTCTCTGATAGATAGCTTTGAGCATAAGATATGGAAATTATTAGTGTACTCTGAATTCATTTGGTCTCTCTCTCTTGTCCCAGAGTTGTCCATATCATGTATTCTTCATCATAGTTACCTACAAGGAATAATTCCTCCTTAAGGCATAAAAAATCTAGCCCAAGTTTTTCCCGCATTGAACATCGGAAAATCCTCTTTGTTGTGTTTCTCCCAGTAACCTTCCCACCAATCTTTGACATGGGGAATGACTTTCAACAATTCAAAGGTGATCTTCTAATTGTTAAAAATGTTTTGGACAAAGTAATAACCCTCTAACATATTTAACCATTTCTATAAATCATATGCATATATTTGAACTTCAAATAAGGGGATATCAAATTTAACTTATAACTTGAATGGTGTCGTAACTCAAAAAAATTCCACCTGTTTAAGGTTCCTCGACTATTGTTGGTATTTGTCGAAGGATCTGGGTGAATTTTTCCATCATATCATTCCTCTATCACATAAGTGCTTCCTCAAGCAACAAATTGATATGATATCTTAGTCCATCATCTCTCTTTTCATCTTCCATGGGATACTTCTTGGGTTTTCAAGTGAAATAATTCCCAAGTGAAACTAGATCAAGATCCAACTCTGTCTACCCTAACCTCATCATAGACATGCACTGAAAAACAAGGAGAAAATTGTTTTGATACCACTGATTTGTGTTGTGAAAAGAATGAAATGAAATGTAGGAAAGTAAATGGAACAACCAAATATATATAACAAATAATACAATAATATGGTGAAAACCCAAATTATATTAATAAATGAAACATAAAAATACGGTAGAACACAAGCTAACTAAAATGGTGGTACCTAGCTTTGAATAGAGAGAGATGGTAGCTACATACATTCACCAAATCTAGTAAAAGGATGAAAGAATGACCTTTTAACATAAATAAATAACTATATAGGTCTGAAAACTAACCCTAGAAGATGAAATTCCAGAAGGTTTGTGTGCCCCAAGGTGTTTAGTTGGTACATCAACTTCCCAAGGGCACAACCTTTACATACAATATCCATTTGGGATGCATGATAGTTCATTGCAAAGAACTACCCAAGGAATACAACTTTGCACTGGGGCTAAGGCATGTTATTCTTTGTCCTCTTATTTGGTTTTTGAATACACTAAGATGTCATCAATAAAAACTAGCATAAATTTATCCAAGTATTTTCTTAGTACAGTATTCATGACGCACATAAGTGCAGTTGGCTCATTTTTCAATCCAAATGGAAGCACTATGAATTCATAATGTCCATATCTAGTCCCATATGTAGTATTTTGTATATATTCATCCTTGATCTAGACTTTATGAAACCTTAACCTTAAATTTATCTTCAAAAACATTGTGACTCTCATTTGTTGAATTAAATTATCAATTATAGGCAATGGATATTTGTTTTAATGGTTTCCTTATTCAACTATCTATAATCAATACACAACCTAGGGGTTCCATTCCTTTTATTCATAAATAATGTTGGAGCTCTCAAGGATGAATTTTTGGTCCTAATATACCCTTTATCCAAAAAACAAATATGTTGTATTTTTGGCTCCATCAACTCAGGTGTGCTCATTTTTATAGGGTGCCCTAGAAACAAACATTTCTCCTAGAGTGAGCTTTATTGAGAAATCAATGTCTCTCATATTTGGAAATCCTACAATCTCCTCAAGAAATATAACATTGTATTCCTATAGTATGGGATTATCTTCAATTATTAGTTTACCTTTATTTGTTAAACTTGTCACTTGTATGGAATACAAGGGACATACCTTCATGCAATTTTTATTTACTTTAAGATCTGAAATATAACTCATAAATACAATATTTTTCACTCCTTGTAGTAACATTTTCTCTCCTCCATCATCTATGCATTCCAAAGTCTTATCATAAAAAACTAATTTCCTTGTGGGCTACCATCTAGTCCATGCCAATTATTTATTCATATAAAATTAAAAGAAATATATTTAAAGTGGATTTGATATGAAAGACATATATCAAATTGGAATGGTTCAACAAAATTTGTAACCTTCTTAACTTCTCCACAAAAATTAGGAGGTTCTTCCTTTTTAAATTCTTCGGGATCTCTTCTTCTTTTTATGTTTTCCTAATTTAATTTTTGTGTTGGAAAAATTATTAGAACCATTAGTTCCTCCTCAAGAGATGTGTGTTGAGGCATCATCACTAGTTGTATCCTTGCTTTCACACTTGTGCCTCTTTATTACTCTACTTCCTTTAACCTTGTTGGTTAATGGCCGATACTTTTAAATTTCCTAGGGACTATGGACACCTTTGGACCTAGGAAAATCAAAAACACTAACATTTGGTTCATGTTATTTTTGACATTACAAGTTTGATAAACTCCACAATATTCATTAGAGAAATATTGAGGTCCAAAATGGGCCTCCTAAGGATATTATAAAAAAATAGTGGAAATAATAAAATAAGATTAGATGGGATGATCAAATTTTGAAGGGAAAAGATAATAAAAAAAAGACTTTTTCAACTCATATTTTCAACTTATCTCCCTATGATTTTACTCAAATTTCAAGTAGAAGCGCTCGTGCAAAATTTAATTCCTCATCCAAGGAGTACCAGTGTTGCATAATTTTGATGGACCCTAGTACACCAATAATGATAAATATATGAAAAAATGTGATTGTAATCATGTTTTTTATGTATTTCTCATTTTTTGTGTAGCAAGGTCCATCAAAAGTATGCAACGTGGATACTCCTTAGATGAGGAATAAAATCATACATGTGCTCCTATTATAAATTTGAGTAAAATCGTAGGGAGATAAGTTGAAAATATGAGTTGAAAAAATAGTTTTTTTAATGTTTTTACTTTTTTACTCCAAGAATGGTGAATCATCCCCCATGGTTAACATCATCTTATTGAATCCTGTTGGTTCTTATAAAGTTGATTTTGTTTGTACATTTTTTATTGAGGCCCATTTTAGACCTCAAAATTTCTCTAATGATAACATTTACCTCTCCATGCTTTTCCAAGGCCCTGATAATATCCTTATTATCAACCTTATAGTTTTTTAGTTCATCCCTTAGGTCTTGACCATTTCCATCTAATCATGAGGTGTCTCTATTTCCCACTAATCATCTGAATTCTCTTCTCTATTATGATAAATTATATCCATGTTGTACTGAATCATTCTGCTACACATTCTTTTTTCCTTTTTGTTGTAAAATGTTTCTTATTATGTGGTGTAATAATGCACACAATCGTTAGTTTAAAATAAAGATAGATAAAAACAATCGTACTAAGTTACCTTGGGGTATGCCCACACTAGAATATGCTAGTCTGAAACTATGGTTTGAAAAATTTATATGTAAATTGAATAATATTAACATGATTTAAACTCAACAAGGTTAGAAAAACAAATATTCAAATTTAACTCTCTTTATTTCAAGCCTTTCCCAATCTAATTGTTGAAATTTAAGCTACAATTATTTTATGATAATTTTAGTTCTCATGAGCCTATTTAGTCCAAATGCTACACCTTAGTCCATATACCACTTTTTAACACACCCAACCTCCTAGTTCCACATTAGGGCAGTTGGAAGTAATTAGACCAAACTTTCAAGGTACATTATAAATATGGGGTTATCTAAAAGTATTATTTCTTCCACCACCTCAAATCATTATTTGAATACAACCATTGTCTTTTCTCATTGAGATATGTCATCATCCATATGAAGACATTGATACCATGTGGCTTCCTTGACCATGTGGCAGTCTACATTGGTTCATTTCTCTAGGCCCACATGGCATATTAGGCATCTACACATCAATGAGTTACATAATTCACACATTTCAAAACCCTTTGGGTTCCAATTTCTAATAGGGCTCCTTTCTAGTATAATTGTTATAGTCGATAGACTGATATATTAATAACCCAAACCACCAATATGTTGATATCCGATATGGCCCAATATGGGAATCACTGATATGTTGATACAATGCTATCCTTTCAATCAATAAATATGGACCCATCCCACTGATTCACTGATATGCTAATATGGAATTAGTTTTTGATATATCTTAACCCTAAAAAAAAAAAAATCTTATAAAAGGAAACCCCAACAAAATATTAATGGGTTGATAGGCTGGTCGTCAACTCAACTTGTCACTCATCACTCTTCCAACCAATCATAATATACCATGTAGCATGGGTTGATGTGTCCAACATGTGACCAATTGACACACAAAATGTGCTAACATGTTCATTTCCATGTGGCATTCCTTATATGTGTCGAGTGTGTCGAAAACCTGTGATAGGTTAACCCGATAATGCAATATAAATCAAAGAAGAATACTATAACCTACTTCTACTATCAATTTGCAGAAGCTTAAAGATCGAGCTGAATAATATAACTAGAAGAAGAAGAATCAATGGAACAATACACATGAAAATACTTTGGGGAAAGTCTCAGAGAAAAACCCCACACTATTGTATTATCATACATGGTGGAAATACATAGGAATTATACAAAGCCTTAGCTCTCACATCTAGCCAGCTCTCAGTACAATCCTCAGAGATGCTCATAGGAAATCTTGGCTTCTCTCCAACCTTCCTCTCTGTGCTCCAAGCTCCTATTTACTTGCATTGTTCCTTGTGGATGATTAGCCTATTACCAAGTGGAAAAAAAAGACTTCAAAACTACACAATCCTCAAGGATGAATCCTTGACTACATGCATTAGTTTTCTCCATGAGAAAACACATGCAACTAATAGTACATTGTCCTTTAACATTAATCTCAACTGGGTCTTTCTCAAAATAGACATGCATGAGTTTCTGATGAGGGAATCTTCAGTTAACTGGAGTAGCACTAGTTGAGTGCATGAATGCATCAACTGACTGTTAACTCACTATTAGTTCCTCAAACAGTTTGGAACTAATTTAACTGGACTTAACTCAGTAAACTGAGTTAACTAATTACAACTCAAATATAAATCAATCTTATCTCCTTAATTTAAGGGATAACTCTTGCATGACTTCAGAAAGACTTCTAACTTGAATTTCTCCAACTAATTAATTTAAAATAAATTAATTAATTAATTCCAATTAGTTTTTAAGACTAAATTTGATTTTAATTCACAATTTAATTCAAGGAAAAATTAGATTGGAATATTCTTGTTTCCATATTTCAACAATCCCTCTCAACAAGAAATGGATTATCTGCCACTCCGATCCTGTATCTATGGAACTTGAATTTACACTTTGACAGTGCCTTTGTCAAAATGTCAGCATCTTGCTCCTCTGTCGAAATATACTGCAGCAACATGATACTCCTCACTACATAGTCTCTGATATGATGATACCGGATGTCGATGTGCTTGGACCTATCACAAAATATTGGATTCTTAGAGAGTTTGATACAACTCTAATTATCAAAATAGATCACAGTTGGATCCATCCTCTGATCAAACAAACCAACTAGGATTTTTCGCATTGAGATGGCCTCATATGCTTCCTGAGTTGCAACCATGTATTCTGCCTCTGCCGAGCAGAGTGCAACCGACCTCTTTTTCCTGTTGTACCAAGAAACTGCGCTGACCCAAGGTTGAAAATCCCTCCTGATGTGCTCTTTCAATCTGATGGACTCCCTGCCCAATCTACATCAGCGAAGCCCTGTAGCTTCACTCCCTCTATCCATTTGTACCATAATCCATACTGAGATGTGCCTTTGAGGTATCTTAATACATTATTTTCTGCCTTCCAAAACATCGTGGTAGGTTGAACCATCACTTGACTCAGCTAGTTCACTGCATAGAAAAAATCTGGTCGTGTGTTCATTAAGTACATCAGTGAACCCACAAGATGCCTGTACATAGTAGCCTCTATTATCACTCAGAATTTTCCTTAGAATTTATCAGAAGAAGGAAGCATCCAAGGTAACCACAAACCAATCTTTTAGGCTTAGGCTCTAGCCAACCTAAGTCCATAGAGGGCTCTCTATTTATAATGTAACTTTGTTTTTGTAGTATTTTAGGCTAGTTCTTGGTGTTCATGGGGTTTTGTTTAAATTGAAGGTTAGGTGGTGGAATTCTTGGAGCAGATGGATAGAGCTAGGTCTTCAAGCCATTGGGATATGGAGACAACAAATGGATAGTATAACTGGACCAAATCATTAAAGGGAATGTTTACAGGGCAGGCTAGCAAAGCAACATACAAATATTTAGGCCTAATGGGTGAAGTGATTCTAACTAGGGTGAAAGGGCACTAAAGAATCCTTGGACAGGGATCAAAATGAAGAACAAAGGGTGATCTTGAACAAAGGGCAATTAATAATCCTTTGCTATAGACCATAGGAGAAACTATGGAAGCTAAGGAACAGTTAAGAATTCTCTAGCTAAGATAGTTTAGTAGAAAACATTTAGAATGTAAAACAGTCAAGACAGAGTGTATTCAAGCAATTTTTGAAATATCATTCCTTGTTATACATTTAGATTTTAGAAATTTACATAAAATATTATGGAATGAACATAAGGAAAAGAAACATTGAACATGAGAGAATACTTATTTGTATTTTGCTTTACACAAGAATTCTATAAAATATTTGATCTTTATTCCTTGATCCAGTAAGCCAATCTAGTCATTGATACAATAGAACTTTGATTTGAGAGAAAAATTCTATAGAAATGTCTAGGAATCCACACTACATACTTTGCAATGTGAAGTATTTATACAAAAAATAATTACAAAATATCTCATAACAATTTGAGATTTAATCTAGGGAATAAAATATCTTCATGCTTGAAGATAAAGACAAATGTAGAACAACTTCTTGTTGTCCCATTTATTGTAGTGTTGTTGGTTGTTTTTGTTGAGTTTTGAGCCCTTTAAGCTGGCTGATAATTGTGGTATTTCTACGTTGGAATATTCTTTACTTTGATATTTCACTGATACTCTTTGAATCTATTATTCTTTGACCCTAGTGATCTGTCTTTTACCTGTTTCACCTGGCTACCTTCAGATTTATTGTGGTAACTTTTTGATGTAAAACTTTTCATAGTAAATCTATCATTTTCTCCCACCATTCTGCCTCACAAAATCTCATTTTCAACATTCTTTTGTAAATTTCTTCCACCTCTATGTATTTTTCAAAATTGGGCTTGGTGAGAAAAAAATGTTTCACCTCATGTTCTAGGAAAAACAGGTTTTCCACTGTATCATATAATACTTTGCTTGTTGGTCGTGCTTTAATGCCTGAAGAGCTAGCTTTTCCTTGGCCAATCTCCTGAGTCTATCACTATAGTCCAATTGGGTCATGAGTTTGTCATTGATGACCATAGGATTAGGAAGGCCTTTGTCCCTCAAAATTTGAAATTTAGCCATAAACCTGTCAATGGCTACCTGCATGTTATGGCACTTCTCTTCTAAGTTGAGCATGAGGTTTCTTTTGGAAAGAACCTTTTTAATCTCTAGGATGGATTCAGTGGCTACCTTCACCAATTCAGTTTTCTCAAATATAACTTGGATTGATGGCCAAATATCATTGACAGAGTCAATGATATTGGCCTAGAGCATCTCTTTAGTCTGTCCTAGTGGCTTTTGCAGTGTCAAATATTTCTCCAGGACTTTGATTTTCTCACCCATTCTTTGGGCTTTCTGTGTTTCTTCTCTTTGTTGAATTTGGGCAAGTTTGCAATCAGTTTGAAAACTTGCAACTTTCTCCTTTAATATTTTGAGCTCTATAGCTTGGATTTACATCTCCTCCATAGTTTTTACCAGTTCCATTGTTTTCTCAGCTGATGCACCTGCTGTTGTAGTGGACTCAATTGTAATAGGTAGTGTTGTGGCAAGTGGAGCTGTAGGTGCCAACGATGTTGCCATTGTGGAAGGAACTATTGTTCACACTATAGGGATGACAATTCTGGGAGTTTTGGCCAAGTCACTTTGCTTCGATTGAATTAAAGTGTCCAACTCCTTCTCTGTCTCCCTAAGTTGATCATTTAGCTTCAGGACTAGATCCATAATCTCTTCATGTCCTTGTTGTGCTTCCAGGACTTCCATTGTTTGAGGGTGATGTAGCTGGGGAATTTTGAGCTACTTCTTTAGTGCAGCATTGTGATCATTCTTCTTTTTAATTAGTTGCTTTGTTGCATTCACATCCTTGGGATCATGTACCAATTCTATCACTAAGTCCTCTAAGGACATGATTCTTGTATCTTTGGCTTGTGAGGAGGCCTTCTCCAACCAAAACTGAGTTGACATATTTTTTAAAGAGTTCTGCAATTGGTGGGTTGCTATGGCTTTTTTCCTATCAATGTAGAATAAGTCATCTCACCTGTTTGCTTATGTAGCTCAATCTGGTCAATGGGATGAATATCCCTTGCCAGTACTTCAAAATCTACTTTCTTAAAATCTGATGTTGTTCTTGGCTGCTGAGTGGTTGGCTTGATGAAATTCATCTGCATTTTCCCCTATTTAACATCAAAGCCTAACATAAGTCTTGTTTGATTGGTAGGGGTCATCTGCAGATACTGTGCATAGGTTTGGGCTTTCAACCTTTCATTTCTTCCCTTTATTTTTTTGTATCTCTCCTTAATATCTTCGTCTTTATCTGCTGGCATTCTGAAAGAGGATACCTCAACACTTTGTTGCCTTTCCAACATCTGAGTGTGTGATGTGGAAGGTTTTAGGATGCCTCGCGATGGAGTGGCAAGCCTGCTCCCATCTCTTTCTGTGCTTGTAACCTCAGCTATCTCCTCTTTATATTCCTATTCAGAGACACGATTGACTCTTTGTCTCTTAGCCTAGCTTGTCTTTGCATGGGCTTGTGATGTTGCTCTTTTTGAAGTAGTGGCCCCTTCCCTATTTGTCTTAAGGGTTTTCTCCTCACTTAGAGGAGTCTGTAGAACTGGAGCAGTACTCATGGTGGTTTCTGGTTTATCTAATTTCTCTGGTATGTCTGTTTGATCTGGCACCTCTTACAGGTCTGGTACTTCTGATCCCTCTAGCACCTATGATTCTTCTCCCACCTGTGATTCTTTTCACACCCGCAGGAAAGAACCCTCATCAAGTTGTTTCTCTAGGTCCATGAGTGCATTCTCAATGTCTACTTTGGTGCTGTCCTAATCTACGAAGGTCCCTACTACCCATTCTGATCGGTTTGCAAAGGCTCCAATCTCAAGAATGGGGTGATGAATGAAAGGTCCTAGCTTGACCTTTTGTCTCTTTTTGGTTATGAATTCCAAAGGGTCATATCTCTAGGTAAAGCTTTTTTGGAATTTCATGCTCTGCAATATTAAATCTGCTTCATGGCCTACTTCCCTTGAGTTACATATGAAGGGGCCTAATTGGTCTTTGATTTTGAAGTTGGCATTCTTCTTGGCATTAACAAAATTTATTTCATCTGCACTTATAATATTCCTATAATACTCTAGAGAAAATAACCTCATTGGGAGGTATTTGGGGAGCTTGTATGGTGCTAGCATGCAACCATAGATTCTAATTTCGGTATGGTTTTGGTACAAGTATCAATCACCTACCTTGGATTGTTTTGACAATTATAGGACCCTTTTCATGTCTGAACTAATTCTTGGAGGAGGGATTTCTATCAACATTGTCACAATTGGATGGACAGATAGGTTAATAAAGTCATCATATGAATATGGGGAGTGAAATTTGTGGACCAATGGAGTCCAGAAAATGACTGATCTAGGTTGGCCTTTTGTATCAAACTTCTGTAGGGTGAATGGAAACTTGTCTGATTAGAAATATAGAAAAAGGTGGTACAAAACAGAGGAGTATTTGAAGACTCTCCCATTGACTCGAAATATAGAAAAAGGTGGTACAAAACAGAGGATTATTTGAAGACTCCCTTATTGCTCATTCTGAGAAATTGGTCATGCATCCTATCAGCTATAAATTTGGCATAGTTATAGATAACAACAGGAGGCTTTCCTGGAGTGTATATGGACATGAAGGATAGAATAATCTCATAAATATATTCATGGGTGGTATAACCCAGGACTCTAGATATCATATCTACAATATTTCTGCCCCAAGGATAAAATAAAGCTACTACATATGGTGGAGGGTCTTTGGGGGTATACTTCTCTTCTAGGATGAAGGTTTGGATTATTTGGGCCAATCTTGTAGGGCTGACCTTGAGAAATAAGTCCAAAAGATCTCCAATGGAGAGCGGAGTCAAGTTTGGGTCAGGCTGAAGTTGTAGCATCTCATTAATAGAATCAGCAGTGATGGTGAAAATTATGGTCTGGTAAGGGGACGTCACTTCTCTTTGACTAGGGATATAATGGGCATGATAGTAGTGGACAATTTCTAGGAAAATGTGGACTTCTGGGAATTGGTACTTGGGCAAATTGGACTCCCACAAACCAATTTTATCAGCCTAATTCAAGTATCTATCCCTACTATGGCAGTGTACTTTGAGGGGGATTCATGGACAGTGGTGTCTTTTATTTGAAAATCCATATCAGCCAAGGGAAGGTGGTCCAGGTCTAAGTGGGGTGTAGAGATAAGTCTCACATCCATGGCAATTGGGGTAGCCATTCTCAGTTCTTGTGGATTTGAGAGTGGGGGAGGTGATTTTTAGTCTTTTAGGGCAATGGTGGTTCAGTACAGAGTAAGATTAAGTTGCTTGAGTTTCTTTAATTAATTTTTACTTTAACTAATAAAACTTAGTAACTGGTTCTGAAATTGACAGGTTTTCTAGTGAATTATGGCTTAAATTCCTAGAATTTAAGGAAAGCTAGCTCTGAACAGGGCAGTTGGCAACTACGAATGGTAAAAAAGGCTCTGTGTAGGCTGGAAAGTCAACTGGGTGCTCTGTGGCATATTTAGGATGAAATTGGACATAGGTTGTCAACTTCCACATTTGCAAGTGCATGCATGGAGATTTACAATGGAAAAAATGATAAAACCAAATGATTTGGGGCTTTTTGGCTTTATGCACGAAAGTCAATTTTTGCAGGTACGGGTGAATAGTGGTCATCTTGTTGTGTAGCGGGGTAAGCAATAACTATTTTATCATGTAGCAGGAGGGTGATAAGTGGTTTCCATCGCACCGCTTTTGGGCGCTCGGTGGTTTTGGGGGGAGGTCGCCCGATTCCATACGTTGAATGACATGTAGCATCAGGGGCCCAACAGAAAACAAATTTATCAGGCAGGTATTGTTTAGACGTCAGGCCCGCCCGATATGGGTAAGGGTTGTTGGATGTGGAGGGAGGAAATGGTATGGTGATTGGGTGGGGAAGTTGCATGAAGGCTAGTGGAGGACCCGATGGGTGATTAAGTGCAGCGGTTTTCAGTTAATGACAGATTAAAGTGGGGGTAAGGCATCGGTATCATTAGCAATGAGTTTAAATAGGGGTTATCTAACTTAATCGCAAATCGATTATTTATTTGGTTTTCTAGGTTTGCGTGAAATTATAGTTTATATTTTAAACTAGGGTATGTGGCTAGTTACTATGTGGGAGTTAAATATATACGGGGGAAAAGGGTTTTTATTTGCGGGATCTAATAAATAAAATTAGTAATTAATAAAATGAGTGGAAAGGGGCACCATACCCTAAGTAAATGTTTTTTGTGGTTTTGAATGCTTTTTCACATGTTAACATCAATACTTAGGATAAGGTGTTTTTGTGGGTTTTTTGGGAAAAGGGGGTTTTACATGGGGGTGATTGCTTTTCCTAGGTAAGTAGTGTTTAAACATTAGGAAAAGGGGTTTTATTAGGGAAATGAGGGCAAATGAAGGGGGAGATGAATTTTTGTGAGGGGGTTTTAGTACTTATTCACTATAAGACATTGAGTCGAGGGTCCGGTCCCTCCAAAATTCAGAGAAATGCTTTGAAACTCTTTGACTTACGGTTTTTAAGTAATTCGAACTTTATCGTGAGAAATTAGTTAAGTAAAATGTGGAATGAATGAGGGAAGTTAATTAATTGACTTTGATATCCATTTGCATGCTTGATTGCCTACTCACATTTGGAACTTTTATGATGAGAATGATAAATGTGCTTTTGTCTAATCAATCATTATACTTCTGCAGCCTTTCTTCTACTTACCCATCTACTCATCCTACCATTTTTACTTCTCTTTATTAGGGTGTATTTGAGCTAGAAAACCCTTATCGTACATTTATGACATGAGGTTACAAATTTCTTTACATCGGAAAACAATGTAGGCCAATAGAAACCGGCTCTAAGAATCTTGTCAGCAATGGTTTTCCAGTAAAGATGTCCTCCAAAGTCACCTGCATGAAATTCTTGTAACACCTTGTTAGATTCTTCTTTCAATAAACTGTTAAGAAGGATACCTTCATGATTCCTCCAAAACAAAGCATTATCTACTATGCAAAATTTTAAGGATTTCATTTTTAAAAACCTGCCTTTGGTCCTAGATAATTCAGGAGGAGCTTGTACATTTAGTAAAACATATACGGTGTCAGAATACCATGGTGATTCAATAAAGGCCTGGCTGATTAGTGGAGTCACCATCTCCTCTCCATTATCCATTTCTGCAATGAAATTTATATCTAAAGCCTGACAGTTCGATTCAGCCATGAGCTTGGCTAAACCTTGGCCTTTGATTAACTTTGTTGGTTTTATTTCTAGGTCATATCCTAATATAGTAGCGATCCATTTCCCTCTCTTTCCATTTGGGCCATCCTGAGTTAGGATATCCTTTACTACTGAATTAGGGACATAGGCTATTATATGAGAATATAAAATGTAAACCCTGAAATCTTTGATAGCTTTGACCAAAGCAAAGGCTTGCTTTTCCATTATATTGTATTTTAAGGGGCCATCTCTCAGGGCTTTGCTGAAAAAGGCAATAGGTTGTTCATAACCTTGATCAGTCTTCTGCAGTAGGACTGCAACAATTGTGTGTTCTGAGGCAATGGAAAATATAATGAAATCTCTATCAAACTTTGGACTGATCAAAACTGGTGTTTTTGTTATGGCTAGTTTAATATCTTCAAAGGAGTTCTTAGCCTCAACGATCCACTTTATGGTCAAATATTTTTTCAACATATTGTTCAATGATATAATCAATTCTGCTAAGTTAGAAATAAATCTCCTAAGAAAATTAATTTTTCCTAAAAGGCTTGTAATTCCCTAATGCTCTTAGGATGTTTTATCTGTAAGATGGCTTCTATTCCTGAAGGATCTATTTGAATACCATCTTTTGAGATTATATGGCCTAATAACTTTCCCTATTCTAACCCAAATAAAAATTTCTTGGGATTTAAAGAAATTCCATACTTCCTGCATTTGATGAAAACCTGCCTTAGATGATCTAAGTGTTATTTATTATATTTGAGAATACAGTGATGTCATCTAAATATATTACTAGGACGTCATGAATTTCATTAGCAAAAGCTATGTCCATAGCTCTTTGGAAAGTGGCCTCTGCATTCTTTAACCCAAAAGGCATCTTCACATACATGAATGTGCCCCAAGGAGTAGTAAACACAACTTCAGCCTGGTCATCTGGGTGAACTAAAATCTGATTGTAACCAGAAAACCCATCCAATAATGAGATTATGGTTGATCCAACTATCCTTTGTAAGATATGATTCATTTTAGGGACAGGGTAATTGTCTTTGAGTGAAACTTTATTAAGATTCCTAAGATCAACACAAAGTCTGATCTCACCAATTTTCTTCCTTGTTGGCACCAAATTTGAAACCCAATCATAGAATCTAATTGGTGCTATTATCTTGGCCTCATACATCCTTCAGATTTTCTTTTCAATAGAAGGCAATAGGATGGGATTGATCCTCCTAATATTTTGTCTGAAAGGTTTCTAGTTTTCTTTTATGGGGATGGTGTGTTGTATTATGCTGGTGTCATAGGACTTGAGGTCCTCATTGTTATCACTCAAAAATATTCCCTAGAAGTTATAAAAAGAAGGAATAATATGAGGTAACCACAAACCAATATTTTAGGCTTAGGTTCTAGCCAACCTAAGTCCAGAGAGGGCTCTCTCTTTATAATTTAACTTTGTTTTGGGTAGGATTTTAGGCTAGTTCTTAGTATTCATGATGTTTTGGTTTGACTGGGTGGTGGACTTAAGGAAACAGATGGGCATAGCAATTATTCAGGCCATTGGGCTATGGAGTCAATCAAAGAGTGGCTTAACTGGATCAGATCAATTACTAAAGGAGGAGTTCACAGGGCAGGCTAGCACAACAAAAAGCAAACTGCAAGTTCAAATGGATGACATAATCCTAACCGGGGTAAAAGGGAAATGAAGAATCCTTAAACTGGGATCAAGATGAAAAACGAAAGGAGAACAGTAGCAAAGGGCAACTAATAATCCTTTACCACGGACCTAAGGGGGGGAACTACGGAAGTAAGGGAGCAATTAAGAATTCCCAAACCAAGATAGTTTAGCAGAAAACAATGAGAAAGTAAACAGTCAAGACAGAGAGCATTACAACTAATTCTGAAATATCATTCCTTGTTTACTATTCAAATTTCATAGAGAAAACATGTGAATATTTATAACATGACGAGAAAACAATAATTAAACATGAAGAGATAATACATATTTGGTTCCAACTGTGCACAATAATTTAGTGAAATGTCTTTAGCTTTATTTCATGACCCAACAAAACCAGTCCAGTCTTGATTACAATAGCTACTTAGCTTGATATAAAATGTCTACAGAAATGTATTTTAATCCACCCTAATTTCTTCAAAATGTGAAGTATTTATACGAAAAATGTTACAAAATATCTCATAACAATATGAGAATTATTCTAGGAAACCAAAAATATCTTCTAGCATGAAGATAGAGACAGATGGAGAACTTCCTTCTTGATGTCCCTTTTATTGTGATTGTGCTAGCTGTTGTAATCTCGGATTTGGCTCTTTCAGTTTTTTTATACCTGTGTTCTGGAATCACTTTATGTCTTCAATCTACTAATAGTCTTTACAACCTACACTTTGACTCTGTTTCATCTATTTTACCTGCCTACCATATAGATTTACTGTAGTAACGTTATAGTAAATATGTTAATTTCATACACCATTCACCTTCAGGTAATTTCATCTTTAACATCTTTCTATATATCTCATCAGCTTCGATGTACTTGGCAAAATTTGGCTTGTTGACGAACATGTGCTTTATCTCATGCTTTAAAAAAACAGATTCTCCAGATTATCATATAATACTTGTCCCGCGGGCAGAGCTTCTACCCCTAAAGTAATAGCTTGGCTACTGGCCAACCTGTTTAGTCTTTCAATGTAATCATCTTGGGTCATAAGCTTGTCATGGATTACCATAGGACTGGGGAGTCCTGTTTCCCTTAAAATACCAAACTTTGTCATAAATCTACCAATATCAGCTTGGATGCTTTGATATTTTTTCTCAAGATTGAGCATAAGATTCCTTTTAGTAAGAATATTCTTGATTCCTATAATGGTCCCTATCCTATCTTCTATTCCCAGTTCATCCAGTTGATACCTATTCTTGCTATTCAAGAGTGTTATCAATTGGTTGGCCTCTTCGGGCTTGTCTCCCAGCTCTTCTATTGTCTTGTGAATTGCTTTTGTGACCACTTTTACTAGTTTAATTTGCTAAAAAATTACTTGGATAGATGGCCAAACATCATTGATAGAGTCAATGATGTTGGCCCAGAGAATTTCCTTTATATCTCCTAGTGACTATTGCAATGTCAAGTCCTTTTCAAGGACTTTTATCCTTTCTCCCATTCTTTGACTCTTCTGGGCTTCTTCCTTCTATTGTATTTGTGCAAGTTTGCAATTAGTTTCCAAACTTGACACTTTTTCTCTAAGCTTTTTGAGCTCAGTAGCTTGGATGGTCATTTCATCCATGGCTTTTAACAATTCAACTGTATTTTTTGTTGATGTCCCTGTGCTTGTAGATGTACCTGTGACTGGCATAGTTGTAGATGGTGGAACTGTTGGTGCTAAGGAAGCAGCCAATGTGGAGGGCACTGATATAGAGACTATAGGAATGATAGTCTATGGAGTGGTGGCCAACTCACTTTGTCTAGACTGAATTAAGTTATCCAGCTCTTTCTCTGTTTGTTTTAGTTAATCATTCAGCTTAAGGACTAAGTCCATAAGCTCCTCTTCCTTCCAAGTTTCTAATACTTCAGTTGTTTGTGGATGATGTAGAGGAGGAATTTTGAGCTACTTTTTCAATGTTGTTATGTGATCATTTTTCTTTTTGATTAGCTTTTCTGTAGCCTTTACATCCTTGGGATCATGCCCAAACTCTATGATTAAGTTCTCTAAGGACTTTATCCTGGTATCCTTGGCCTATGAAGAGGCCATGTCTAATTGGAATTGCGTTGATATATTATTCATCAAATTTTTGAGTTGATGTGTTGCAATGGCCTTGTTGGTCAATGTGGAACAGACCATTTCCCCCATTTGTTTGTGTAATTCTATTCTGTCTTCAAGTAATCTGCTAAAGACCCAGGTTGTCGTGTGGTAGGCTTCATGAAATTCATTTTCATCTTACCTTCCTTTACATCAAAGGCTGACATTAGCCTTGTTTGATTAGTGGGAGCCATTTTAAGGTATTGTGCATAGCTTTGGGCCTTCAATCTTTCATTTCTGGCCTCTATTTCTTTTTATTTCTATCTAATGTCTTGGTTTTGGCCTATTGGAGCCCTGAATGAGGATACTTCCATGATCTCTTGTCTCTCCAACATTTGAGCCTGAGGTGGAAGGTTCTTATGTAACTCTAGAGGGAGTGGTCTACATACTTTCTGCTCTTTCTGTACCTATGGTTCTAGTTGTTTCCTCTGTGAACTCTTGTTCTAAAAAAGGATTTAACCTTTTCCTCTTGACATAAGTCTGTGCAACAGGTATGCTAGAAGGAGTAGCCTCCTCTCTATCTCTTTTGGGATTTTTCTCCTCATTTAGAGGAGTATGTACAATAGGAGGATTTCTCATGATGTGTACTGGCTAAGCCAGCTATTCTAATATGTCTAGTTGCTCTGATTCTTCTTGCTCTTGAGGTCCTTCTTCTACTAGTTGCTCACTGTGTTCCTGTGTTTCCTGTTGGAAATAACACTGAGGGGGGGGGGGGGGTGAATCAGTATTATCAAATTAATTATTTTTCATTTTACGTTTAGATCATATACGCTACTTCAGTTACATAAAACCGCGTATATATGCAACTTCAGATAACGAAACCAGCGTATACCATGCAAACTTATAATTTAGTTTATTCTACAGATGTTGATCATTAATCTGTGCATCAGAACTATGTAAACAGTAACCAGGAACAGTAAAACAGAGCAGTAGACAATCACACACAGGAACACAAGATATAAGGTGGAAACCCAATGTGGGTGAAAACCACCTGCTGCAATTCGTCTCTATCTTTTTCAATTATAAACTTTTGTTTACAATGATTCTGTACTGGTGCAGTCCTTTACCAGTACGGAGGCTGCAACCTGCAGGGAGCTACAACCCTCTCCTGTTCTCCAACTTCTCCTGGAAGGGAGCTACAACCCCCTTAGCTCTTGTACTAGCTGAGCTACTAGTTCATAGGTGCTAACCTACTGAAGGCTTCAACCTTCTCTTATCTTCCAAAGACCATGTTTCATAAATTTTTAGACTGGATCCATGAATAACATCTGCAACAATCAATCTCCTTTGAACAACCCAATATAGAATCAATCAAACACTTCTCTGACAGTTGTACCCAGAACACAGTAACAGTAACCATACACCAATTTTGAACCCAGATCACTGCAATTATCAACAGATTCAGCTAGAACATAAATTAAGAGACGTACGCTACTTCAATATTCAGAAACTTGCATACATACGCTTCTGTGTTAAGATCAACCTGCGTATACGCTCTTTTGACTTACAGAAACTGCGTGTATACGTGCCTTCGCTTCACTGAACCTGCATACAGATCTATAAAGATAATTTACCCCTTCAAATGTTTAGATATTAGTTAATCTAGATTATCATATTTATAGATCAAACGGGTGCCATATATAACAGATCAAAATCATACAAAGATACTATAACTTAAGCCTTAATATTTTGACCCATCAATAGAACTTATCCTTTTCTTTGCGCTTACGTTCCTCCTTCATTCAGATCTATCTCTCCACCATGACCCCAATCACCAGTATTCCAGATCTAGCACTTTTCAGATATTCAATAATTCAGATCATACACTTGCCTAATGATCTCCTTCCTCTTTTATAGTCTTAGGACTTTCATAATACCACGGTCCAAAATCATAACAAATCAATACCATGGACCCAATACTTGAGATCAACACTTCGGACGAGATACCATGGTCCAAAACCATGGGTTCAAATGCCAATGACTAAATACCACGGACCAAACATAAGTTCTCCCACATGTACGCACTTTTCCTTGCGTGAAAGTGCGTGTATACGCATACGCGACTTCCAAACGTCTAACCCACGTGTATACGCGGCTTTGTCAAGGTGAACCTGCATATATATCTTTTTCTTCTTCCTAAGTGCCTGAACTGAGATCTGTCACCAGAGTAAGTTGCCATCAAGGACAACACCTGTGCCATAGCGCCAAACCTGTGCCATAATGCTAATAATCTCCCCCTTTGGACTTGATGGCAACCCCACAATCCTCAAAGTCATTCTCCCCCTTTGTCATCAAGGGCAAAGGGTTGTGCTCCCCTTGAGTACATGCTGAAATCTCTGCTCTGATATGCTGACCAAGCTCCCCCTAACTTGTAGGCAAGATCTACAAAAAGATGTTCTTCAAGAAGAACCATGACTTATACATCATAAAAGACCTTCCTATCACCAACAGACTCTATACATACATTCATCACCCAACCAAGTGGGGATACACCAAAAATTTACATAAGACAACCAAGTACATTCCATCATTCATCCCAGGCATAGTGGGGAAACCAAAATAGGTCGTTACATGACCTTGACAATAAACGATATACATGACATAGAGACGAAATAGCAAGACTTATGAAAGTCACTAATAATTGATATCAGCAGCATCTGTCAATCACTCTTTAGATCAGCAACCATGTTTTCCTTCTGTTCTCCTTCTACAGCTGATCCACCTGAACCCAAAACAGCTTGTGTACTCGAACCAAGAGCTTCTAATGTAATGCCAACAATGCATTATCAGAAGTTTATCTGCTCCCCCTGAACCTGTGCCAGATGGTCTCTGTCAGACCCATATCAGACTCTCTTCAGCCAGAGTTTGTCCCCACTTATTTCTTTCAAACTACCATATACGCGACTGTCTTTATATAAACCGGCATATGTACGTGGATCCTCCTCAAGAAACTTGCGTACACCCACTTTTCTCTAAAACAGACAAGTTTCAATAGCAAGATGATGCATCAACTACTCCCAGCTTCTGTCTGAGGTATTCAAAATTTTCCCTGGGCAGTGGTTTGGTGAGAATATCAGCAACTTGTTCCTTAGAGGGAACATACTCTAATTTGACCTTTTGTTCCAAGACTTGTTCCCGAAGAAATGATACTTGATCAGTATGTGCTTGGTATTTGAATGCATGACTGGATTCTTTGAGATGCTGATTGCACTTGTATTATCACATAAGATGGAGATAGGTGGAGTACAAGTGATTTGAAAATCCTGCAAAGTTTGCATCATCCAAAGGAGTTGAGTGCAACAAGATGCAACAGCCACGTATTATGCTTCAGCTGTAGATAATTCAATTGAGCTTTGTTTCTTTTTGAACCAAGATACTAATCTAGAACCCATAAAGAATGCACCACCACTAGTGCTTTTCCTGTCATCCACGCTTCCAACCCAATCTGCATCTGTATAAGCATGAAGAGTGAGATTTGTATCTCTAGGATACCATAGGCAATAGTTTTGAGTTCCTTGAAGATACTTGAAAATTCTCTTTACTGCTTGAAGATGAGTTTCCTTAGGATTTGCCTGAAATCTTCCAACCATTCCCACTGCATGCATGATGTCTAGTCGGGTACCTGTTAAATAGAGCAGACTTCCAATCATGGATCTATAAGTTGGTTGATACACTACTGCTGATTCATCATTTTCACTGAGGCTGCATCCTATAACCATAGGAGTACATACTGGTTTCGAATCTTCCATGCCATACTTCTTCAAAATCTGCTTGATGTACTTGGTTTGAGATAAAAAGATACCGCCTTCATTTTGTTGGATTTGTAATCCAAGAAAATATGTCAGTTCTCCAAGCA
>APFE031147103.1:48029-69607 GCA_000404065.3 Pinus taeda | reverse complement strand
ATCTATGATATCCCAGACTTTTGTACCAAGAGATTGAAGATAGGTTGTGACTCTTACCTTCCAATAGACAAAGTTGGTCCCATCAAAAATTGGTGGCCTGATCAATGCTTCTCTCTCGTAGTTGCTCATAATGATAGATCTTCATTCAAGCAATCAAGCTTCTTCTGAAGGACCTGCTCTGATACCAATTGTTGGAAATAATACTGAGAGGGGGGGGGTGAATCAGTATTATCAAATTAATTATTTTTCATTTTACGTTCAGATCATATACGCTACTTCAGTTAGATAAAACCGTGTATATACGCAACTTCAGATAAGGAAACCAGTGTATACCATGCAAACTTATAATTCAGTTTATTCTACAGATGTTGATCATTAATCTGTGCATCAGAACTATGTAAACAGTAACCAGGAATAGTAAAACAGAGCAGTAGACAATCACACACAGGAACACAAGATATAAGGTGGAAACCCAATGTGGGTGAAAACCACCTGGTGCAATTCGTCTCTATATTTTTCAATTAGAAACTTCTATTTACAATGATTCTATACTGGTGTAGTCCTTTACCAATACGCAGGCTGCAACCTGCAGAGAGCTACAACCCTCTCCCGTTCTCCAGCTTCTCCTGGAAGAGAGCTACAACCCCCTTAGCTCTTGTACTAGCTGAGCTACTAGTACGTAGGTGCTAACCTACTGAAGGCTTCAACCTTCTCTTATCTTCCAAGGACCACGTTTCATAAATTTTCAGACTAGATCCATGAATAACATATGCAACAATCAATCTCCTTTGAACAACCCAATATAGAATCAATCAAACACTTCTCTGACAGTTGTACCCAGAACACAGTAACAGTAACCATACACCAATTCTGAACCCAGATCACTGTAATTATCAACAGAAGCAGCTAGAACATAAATTAAGAGACGTACGCTACTTCAATATTCAGAAACGTGCGTGCATACGCTTATGTGTTAAGATCAACTTGCGTATGTGCTTTTTTGACTTACAGAAACTGCGTGTATATGCACCTTCGCTTCACTAAACCTGCGTACAGATCTATAAAGATAATTTACCCCTTCAAATGTTTAGATATTAGTTAACCCAGATTATCAGATTTATAGATCAAATGGGTGCGATATATAACAGATCAAAATCATACAAAGATACTATAACTTAAGCCTTAAGATTTTGACCCATCAATAGAACTTATCCTTTTCTTTGCGCTTAGGTTCCTCCTTCGTTCAGATCCAGCTCTCCACCATGACCCCAATCACCAGTATTCCAGATCTAGCACTTTTCAGATATTCAATAATTCAGATCATACACTTGCCTAATGATCTCCTTCCTCTTTTATAGTCTTAGGCCTTTCATAATACCACAGTCCAAAACCATAACAAATCAATACCATGGACCCAATACTTGAGATCAACACTTCGGACGAGATACCATGGTCCAAAACCATAGGTTCAAATACCAAGGACTAAATACCATGGACCAAACATAAGTTCTCCCACATGTACGCACTTTTCCTTGCGTGAAAGTGTGTGTATACGCATATGCGACTTCCGAACGTCTAACCCACGTGTATACGCGGCTTCATCAAGGTGAACCCGCGTATATATCTTTTTCTTCTCCCTGAGTGCTTGAACTGAGATCTGAACCAGAGTGAGTTTCCATCAAGGACAACACCTGTGCCATAGCGCCAAACCTATGCCATAATCCCAACATTTCCCTTTGTGATTGGGATTCTCCTGGAACCCATACAAAGGAATCTTCATCAAGTCTTCTTTCTAAATGAATCAACACATTATTAACAGTAACTTTTGTGCTATCTCAGTCTACTAAAATGTTCTCCACCCATTCTAGTTGATTTGCATACTGTTCTATTTCAGGGATTCTTTGGTGGATATAGGGAGATAATTTGTTCTTTTTTCTTCTATTGCAGATGAAATCTAAAGGGTCATATCTCCATACAAAACTTTGTTGAAGTTTCAGCCTTTAAAGGATTCTTCTACTTCCTTTCCAACTTCCCTAATGTTGCATATAAAGGGGCCAAGCTGGTACTTTATTCTGAGTTGAGCTTTCTTCTTGGCCTTCATAAAATGTACCTCATCTGAATTAATCATTTTCCTATAGTACTCCAAAGTAAACAATCTCATCGGGAGGTATCTTGGCAATTTGTAGGGTGCTAACTCACAACCGTATATTCTGATTTCAGTGTGATTTTGGTACAAGTACCAATCTCCCACTCTATATTGTTTGGACAACTGTAGGACCCTCCTGATATCTACACTAATTCTAGAGGGAGGACTTCCTAACAACATAGTTTCCACTAAGTGCAAAAAGAGATCTATGAAATCTGTATAAGTATATTGAAAGTCGTATTGATGGATTAATGAAGTCCAGAAGACTATTGATCTAGGGTTGCCTTTGGTATCAAGCTTTTGGAGTGTAAATGGGAATTTATTAGCTTGATATACAAGAAAAGATGATATAAAATTGATGAATATTTGAATACTCTTTCATTGTCCATTCTCATGAATTGATCATGCATCTTACCTACAATGAACTTAACATAATCAAACATGATGGCAGGGGGCTGTCCAGTAGTGTAAATGGACATGAAGGCTATAATAATCTCATCAACAAATTCACTTGTAGTCTTGCCTAACACACTGGATATCAGTGTTATGATGTCTCAGCCAAGTTTAGAGAATATGGACCACATGTGTGGGGGAGGGTCCTTAGGAATGCATTGTTCTTCCCTAATGAAGGTCTAGAATAACTAAGCAAGTTTGATGGAGATGACTATAAGGAATCTTTTAATCAGGTCTCCAACAAAAAGGGGGGTCATATTTTGGCCTGGTTGCAATTGCAACATTTCATTTATGGATTCAGTAGTGATGGTAAATAATATAGTATGGTTAGGAGTCATCACTGCTCTTTGGCTAGGACTGTAGTTCATATGGCAATAGTGTACAATATCAGGGAAGATATGAACTCTGGGGAATTGGTACTTGGGAAAACCTAATTCCAAAAGACCTATTTTGTCTGTGTGGTTTAATTACTGGTCTCTATACCTACATTATAGCTTCAGTGGGGATTCTTGGACAAAGGTACCTTTGATTTGAAAGTCTTTCTCTGCCAAAGGGAGATGGTCTAAGTCCTTGTGGGGAGTTGAAATTGGTAGGACATTCAATGCAACTAGAGCAGCCATCCTTGGTTCTTGTCGATCGAAGGATGGGGGCGAAAGGTTTTGAGTCAAATTGGGGGAAATTAGTTTAATTCAGAATGGTTTGGAGTTGCTGGGAAACTATTTTACTTAATTATTTAATAACTTAGAGAAATTGAGTAAAGGTTTGGGAATTAAATAGGGTTTTTCAGTGATTTTGGGTAAATACCTGGTTTTGGCTCTGAACAGATTGATGGGCAACTATACACAGTTTTCAAGAAGTGTACATGACTGAAGGGTGGTCTGGAAGTTCAGCAGCTTCAGTAGGTTGGCAGTTGGACATGGGTTGATGGTTGCACGTACTCTAGTGCTTGCATGGAGGTCTGAGAAGTATATTTCACGATAAAACTAAAAAAAATGAGTTATTTTAGTTTTATTTGCAAAGTCAAATATTTTGGCGGGTACATGAGAAAGGTACGTTTGGAGTTAAGTGGAGGATGAGACGTTTTTTCGTCTAGCGGGAGGCGGTAAGCAGGTTTAGTTCGCACCACTTTTGGGCTGGAGTGGTTTCAGGGGGAGGCCACTCGATATCATTCATCAGGCACCACGTAGCAATGGGGTGAAATGTGAAACCACCCATATCGGCCGGGGTAAAGGTCGTCCTTCAAAGGCCGCCCGATATGATCGTCAACCGTCAGATCAAATGGGGCCTGATCGTATGGTGATCAGGGTAGGGATTTGACATGAGGTTTAATGGATGGGCTCATCGGAGATTTAAGAGTGACGGGATTAAGTTAATGAACAGATTATGGCAGATTAAGGGCGTCGAGGGTGATTTCATTGGCGGAGTTCGATTATTAATTAACCACAGATTGTCTAATTAATCTCTTTTATTCAGCAGAGAGTTTTGGTTATTAATTAATCTTTGATCGACTAATTAACCCATTAATCATTCATGATATTAATAAAGTTTATGTTTCAAAATTCAGGATGGGATATTAATATTAAGGGGTTTTAATAAATACATAGGGAAAAGGGTTATTTTCTCGGGAGTTTAATATATAATTAAATGTTAGAAATTAACATGAATGAAGACGGAGAATATTTTAGCGCTAAGTATAAAATGAATTCTTTTCAATTTTTTTTTGCTTTTCACATAGAAAACATAAAAACTTATGCTAAACATGTATTTGTGGGTTTTTTGTGAAAAGAGGTTTTTACATGGGAGGTGATCACTTTTCTAAGGTTTTATCCTTAGAGAAAGGGGTTTATTACGGAAAAGTAAGTTTATTTGGGAATATGAGTGAATTTTAAGGGGGTGAATGCTTATGAGGGGACTTTTAGTACTTAGGACCTATAATTTATTGGGTCGAGGGTCCGGTCTATCCAGAAGTCAGAGAAATACTCTGAGCCCGTTTAACTTTAAATTTTAGGTACTTTAAGACTTTCCTTGGAAATTAGTTAAGTGAAAAATGTAGTGAATGAGGAAGGTTAATCGATTGACTTTGTGTACTTTGGCAAATGCTCAATTTTCATCCATACTTAAAAATTTGACGATGAAGGTAAATGATATGGTCTTATCTAATCAATCATCATAATTCTGCAACCATTCAACTACTTACCCATCTACTCATCCTACCACTTTTACTTCTCTTAATTAGTGTGCACTTAAGTTGGCAAACCCTTTACCAAAGCTTTTTTTTTCTTTTACAAAAGTAATCTTATCTAAGTCTAACCTTATTACATCCAAGGGCTCAGATTAAATAGTTGAGCTCCTTTTATTTACTCTACCTACCTAATTATCTGCCAAGATTAAACAATTTGGTCAGATTTTATTCTCTATCTCTAAGCATAAAATTGAAAACAGGAAATAGCCAAGTTTAAACATTTTGGCCATCCATGTATTGTGGCAAAGGTAACAAGCTGCACACAATATTTTATTCTACATCAAAAGTAAATAATAGTGCCATTTTGTCTTGCACACTTTCATGGTCTTTTTCTTTATTGGGGTTCATTTTTTCATCTTTTTCGACCTTTTTTATTCTTTTTGTCCTTTGATTTTTCTTTTAGGATATACCCTCTTTACATTTTTAAAATTTTTATTTTATTTTATTTTTTGAATATGGAAAACATTTTCAGAAAGTAAAGGTATGTACATATTACAGATTTGACCTCAACTATTCAAAAATTATGACTCCTATTGGTATAGGAACATAACAGTGGCTCCACTCGGGGATGGAATTTCTTGGTGAAATGTCAAGAACTAGTAGATCAATGGCCTTTTGAATTACTGTGATTTTACTCTCTAACTTTTCCCTTTTACTTTGCTGCTTTATTGATATTTATGACAGTGAAACTTTTGAAGCTTAGGGCCTTCTCTTCAGGCTTCAACTCCAAAATTACCATCCAATCAACACTAAATGTTTTTGAAGAATAAAATATGTACAAGTTATTAGTGAAATCACTGACTGGGATCTACATAGTGCTTAAGCATTCGACCATTAATTGATCCTCCTCCTACTTCTACACCATCTAATTCTTTAAGAAAAAATGCATTATTACCTCTGAAAGTATAAATGATGTAAGGGCCTTTCCATAGGAAGTCGAACTTCCCATGTTTACCTTTATCCTCCCTTCTTGAGTCCCATTTCAAAACTTTATCTCCTAGGTAGAAATCGTCTGCCTTGGTCCTTTTGTCAAAAACTTTCTTGATTCTCTCCTGCACAACTTGGGATCTGATATAAACTTCTTCCCTAGTCTATTGTAAATGAATTTTCTGGTTGATCCTCCTTTGAATATCAGTTGGCTCAACCTGTGCTTCTTGGAGCAATTTCATCACTGGTGTTCCCAAGGAAGATGGGAAAACAACCTCCATTCCATAGAATAGCTGATAAGGACTAGTACCAATGGATTTCTTTGTAGTCAACCTATCTGCCCACAAAGAATTTACTAGCTTCTTGTTTCAGGTTTTCTTGTTATCTTCCAACAACTTTTTGATGATATTCACTAAGCTCTTGTTGGAAGACTCTACTAGTCCATTTCCTTGGGGATAGTAGGCTGTGGAGTGACCCAAGGTTATATGATATTTGTTGCAAAAATAAATCATCCTCTTTGATTTAAAAGTTATTGCATTGTCTGTGATGATTTTGGTTGGACAACCAAATCTGGACAGAATGTTGGTCTCAAGGAAACCTATTATGATAGTATCAATAGCTTGTCTTGAGGGTATGGCTTCTATCCACTTTGTAAAATAATCTGTGGCAATCAAAATCCATCTATGTTGGGCAAAGGAAGGGGGATGAATTTCACCAATGAATTCAAGAACCCACTGTTGAAATGGTGTTTCAGTAGATATTGGTTTCAAAGGTAATGGTAATAGTTTTCTTTTTCCTTCAAAAATATAACATTTATGACATGAGATTACAAATTTCTTTACATCAGAAAATAGAGTGGGCTAGTAAAAACCAACTCTTAAGATCTTATCAGCTATGGTCTTCCAATAAAGATGTCCCCCACAGTCACCTGCATGAAACCCCTGTAATATTTAATCAGATTCTTCCTTTAACAAACAATTAAGAAAGATTCCTTCATGATTTTTCCAAAATAAAGCATTGTCAATTATGCAAAACTTCAAAGATTTCATTTTTAAGAACCTACTTTTAGTCCTGGATAACTTAGGAGGAGCTCGAAGATTTTTTAGAATTTATATAATTTCAACATACCATGGTGAGTCAGTAAAGGCCTGGCTGATCTGTGGAGTCGCCATCTCCTATTCGTTATCCAATTCTGCAATGAAATTTATGTCTAGGGCCTAACAGTTCGATTTAGTCATGAGCTTGGCTAAACCTTGGCCTTTGATCAATTTTGTAGGTTTAATTTCTAAATCATATTCTAATATGGTAGCTATCCACTTCCCTCTCTTTCCATCTGGTCCATCCTGTGTTAGGATATCTTTAACTACAGCATTGGGAACATAAGCTACTATATGAGAATATAAGATATAAACACTGAAATCTTTAATAGCTGACTAGAGAAAAATCTTTCTTTTCCATTATATTATACTTTAAAGGTGCATCTCTCAGGGCTTTGCTAAAGAAGGCTATTGGTTGTTCAAAACCCTAATCATTTTTCTGTAGTAGGACTGCAGCAATGGTATGTTCTGAGGCGAAATAAAAAATGATGAAATCCCTATCAAACATTGGATTGATGAGAACTGGTGTTTGTGTTAAGACTAGCTTTATACCTTCGAAAGACCTTTTAGCCTCTAGAGTCCATTTAATAGTCGAATCTTTGTCTAACATGTTGTTTAATAATCTAATTACTTCAGCAAAGTTAAAGATAAATCTTCTTAAAAAGTTTATTTTTACCTAAAAAAGTTTGTAGTTATCAGATGTTCCTTGGATGTGGTATCTATAAAATGGCTTCAATTCTTGTTGGGTTGATCTAGATACCATCATTGGAAATTACGTGGGCTAGTCATTTTCCCTCTTCCAACCCAAATAAAGATTTTTTAGGATTCAGAGAAATTCCATACTTTCTACACTTGGTGAAGACCTGCCTGAGATGATCTAGGTGTTGTTGATCTGATTTAGAGAATATCGTGATATCATATAGTTATATTACTAGGAGGTCATGGATTTCCTTAGCAAAGGCTATGTCCATTTCTCTTTGAAAGGTGGCCCCTACATTTTTAACCCAAAAGGCATTTTCACATACATGAAAGTGCCTCATGGAGCAGTGAATGCAATTTTTGCCTGATCATTTGGGTGGACCAAATCTGGTTATAACCAGAAAACCCATCTAGTAGTGAGATTCTGGTTAAGCCTTTGGGAAAAAAAAATTCTTCAAGATTGATGACTTCAAATTCTTCGTCAATTGTTTCATCAATTTCAATTTGTTTTAGGTTTCGAATATTTGATTTTGTAAACTTTGTGGGATGGAATTTATATATCCTTTCATCTTCTACTTTGTTAATTTCTACTTTATCAGTGTAATCAAAATCTAATGTTATATCTGTGTCTATGTTTCTATTTACAAATTCATCATCTAAAGTTATAAACTTGTTATTTTTTTTATCATTATTGAACACTTGCCAGTTCTTTAAGTTGTCAAGAATAGTAGGTCTATGCCTAACTGTTATAGACATTTTTGGGCACTGCGACCCCAATCATATATGTCCATAAACCAAGGGCTTCTAAGTCCCTAAAAGTGTTTCTTCTCACCCTAAAGGAGCAAGGTCAGTTGATTACATCATCTCCCAGAAGTTATCCATGGAAAACTGCTCAGAACTGGTCAAAACTGGACCATACAGGCTGCTCAGTGCTAAGGGTGCGATGCATCTCACCTGCTCAGTGCAAAAAGTGTGATGCATACTAGAAAGCCCTTCTGTAGGGTGCGATGAGTGAGAGTATATAAATGGCAGAGACAGTTTGCAAGGTGGATGATCATGGAATCTTCCAGAAACTTCTTCCTATGACACTTGCCTCTCTGAATTCGCCCAAGGATGAGTAAGAGATCATGAATCTCCAAGTGGAACCAAGAACTATCAGAGAGAGGACACTAATCAAAAACCCAGTAGCTGACTCACCCTCCTGCAAACATCTATATATGGATCCCTCATCACAGAGATCCAGAGGCTGGAATCTTGTATTTTTTAAGGAAGTGTTGTTGGTTTCTTGGTGAAATATCCTAGTGTTGGGTGATCTAAACTTTTCATAAGGTGGAGAAGGGCTTTCATGCTGGGAGGATGATGCTGGGTCAGAACAATGGGTTGTAATCCTCTTTGCTATTCTTGATATTAATAAAGTTATTCAAGTTTTTCTCCACATTCTTGTATGTTTGATGATATATGCATTTGTGTGGTCAATATATATTTGGTCATATATTGTTTATGATTGTAGATCTCTGTTCTTCGATAGTATTATGCTGCTTTGACTCCACAGGTGCTCTCTGAAGCTGGGTAAATGAAGAAGGAGCAGAAAAGATCTGTCAGAAGGGAGAGGAACCAAGCAAGGAACCAAGCACAAGACTGAGGTTGGTTTCCTTTGTTCCCCTCTTATCTACTTCTCATAAAGGAAAGCAAAAATAGTTTTGGTTTGTTTGTTTCTAAGATAGCTACCCGTCTTAGTGGGACTAGCAGCTCCAAGTGGACACTAGATTTCTCAATAACAAAATGGAGACTCTGCTGGGGAGCGAATAGCTTGTTTGCTTGTCTATATTTTTTTGTTTTATAAACTTATAGACGGAGCCTGAAGTCAAGCCAGCTAGCCTTCGAACTGCATTTTCTATGCAAGTGCAAAGTAGATCAATGCTACTTCAGTCTATCTCCGGGTTTTGTTTATAAGCTGAACAATCAATTTTCAAACAGTCTAATTGCCCTGGTCGTGGCTCTAGTAACCTCATTAGATCAACCCCTGTGATTTATGTTTATTGAACATCACTTTCTCAGCCTAAATCCCTGAACTGAGCTGAAAACTATGATCAAGAACCAAGTTAAAGTCTCGTCCTGGTACCATCGCACCCTCTCTTCAAGGAAATCTAGATGCATCGCACCTCCCCTGTGTTGTAGGTGGGATGCATCACTGTTTCCCTATGTAACAGGTGTGATGATCAAATAAGGCTAATTTTGCCTTCAGACTTTGGTTTTTCTTCACTTTCTTCAACTCTATTTAGGAGTTTTATTGTTTGTGATCAGTATACCACTGTGGAAACTCCCTTCCTTTCCATTATTCCACCTCCATCGTGCAAAGAACTGTGAGTGTTTTTTATGTATTGTGCACCATTTACAGTTCTCTTTTACAAAGAAGTAGCGTAATCAAACTTGTTGTCTTTTGATTTGGAAGTGTCGCAAGTGTCATTTTCAGTCAAAGAAAAGAATCCTATTGTTCTTAATGGTTGATTATACTATTACTCTTGTATTTGATTTGAATTAGTAGTTTTTCAAGTGTCAAAAACAATTTTTAGTTCGAAATCGCAAAGTGTCGTCATTATCTTCCTTTTGTTTTGAAGAGAAATTTGTTAGTACTGCCGCTTTGAAAAGATAATTCAGATTTGTACTCAGCATTCTTTTTGTCATTCACACATTAATAAAGCGGAAAACAAATACATGCATGTGAATTTGCATTTAGACTGCTTGTTGGTTTGATTTAGGACAGTGCATCTAGTGTGTGCTCTATGCTCTATGTTGAAAGAATCTCATTTCTCTTTCCTTAGTAGCTAGGATTTTCATTGCAAAAAGAAGATTAAATGATTGTTTATCATCTTAGATTGCATTTTAGGAATTATATATCGACATCACGCGGTGAACCTGAAAGGAAAATTTCTTAAACATGATCAACTGTAAAATAAATTCAATGAACATAAAAACACTTTGGAACCTAACGCACAACATTTAGAAGTCTAGGCTAGAGATGTATTCCAACGTCGTAAAGCCTAGTAACTATCGCTTTCATTGCTGGTTGGGTGATTCCTCTTCTTTGAGATGACAAGTGCCAGTACGGACTTGTGCTCCCATGTACCATCGAGTATATATTGGTAGACCACAATAGGATATATCCTTTATCCTTAGGAAGCTGTGTCTGCCGCCCTATCGATCACAATGCACTGAACATAGCATTCAGGAAGATTGACTGTCATACCATAAAAATTATTCTGCAGTTTTGTGATTGGTTTGGTAATCCCTCTGTGTAGATTTCCAGAGTAGTATCTTTCATTCCTTTTCAGACTCCTTAAAGGAAAAGGTCCATCTGAGCACTTGTCACTTTAGGCTCATTAAAAATCGAAGGTGACTAGAGTCATCTTTTGTTTTTTCTTGACTCTTAAAAATTGAAAAAGCAAGTTGTGTCAAAGTGTCTAAAATTCATTTAATTCGGAATCATTTTCCCCTTTTATTTTGAGTTGATCAAGTAATCTGTAATCGTGGAAGAAAGTCAATCAAAACCTCGTCATTCGCAGAGGCTTACGAGTCAACCGTCGTTGACTCCGAAAACAAAACTATTCCGGGCGAACTCGTTTACCTGGATCGAAGTCCCCTGGTTTAGTTGGAACAAGTACTCCGACATCCTCAGAGACTCCAGTTACTCTGAACATTTTTGGTGTCCCTGCCTCTACAGAAGAAATTATGTAGCCACAAAAGGACATTACAACTGATCCTAGTGTGACGGTAAGCACTTCTATTCCCGAACCGGCTCCATCTACAGCTGATTCGGAAGGTGTTACTCCCCAAACATCTGCCACTGCAGAACCTATACCTTCTTCGGCACCAAAAATATTTTACGGACCTGACGGTCTACCTCTTCCACCCGGATTGATTGCCATAGAAGAGATTGTAGAGGATCCTCCATCTAACGCTCCATCACAATTTGGAGCTGGGATCACCCTATATCCTTCTTCATCAGAAGTTAGTCTCCCACCATCGGAAGTTCCTAAAGAATCGCTAAGGAATCTTTTGGATAGACTAAATATGTCTGAACAACCGTCGACATCTAGGACTGTGTCATCTAACACAACAGTGGTAGAACTTCCTGCTGCTACTCCGACAATGTTCGTCGGTGTACCATCTATCCCAAATAGCTCTCAGTCGCTGGATGGAGTCCATCCAGGGGCTGTTTCGACAGTATGGACTGTTCCCATTTGTTCATCTAGAATAATATCTGGAATCTCTATGTTGAGTCTCAACAAATTGATCCTTTGCAGTGTCAATTTGGGCAATCCGGTCCCCAAAGGCAAATCATTCCTTTGAGCACGGTTACCGCCGTATGGAGGGCAGTATACCCTTTCATTGTCTCCTCTGGTAGAACAACCATATGAGAGTTCACAACAGAATTTACGTAATGCTGGAATTACATGTAGTGGTTGGGTGCCAATACTGCCTCAACAACCAAGAGTTGTATACTCAATGCAACAAAGTTTACTTGTGTTAAATATCCCCACTACACCTGCTATTGAGATGGTGTCGCAAGTACAAGCATTTCCTGTTGTATGCCAACCTCAGGTTTCTCAAGTCGTAATACAACAACCTCTTGTCCCTGCAGCTCAACCACAATCACCGACTAGTGGAATGACCCAGTTTCAAACAAGGACAATAGCTCATGGCTTCGCAACCATGGTTGGTACAATACCAACAACCGCAATTCCAACAAGCTTACCAAGGATCTAAACAACAAGCCTTTGCAAGTAATGGGCAGCCGTATATTCAAAACGGTCAACATCAATCATATCATAATGGTCATGCCCATCAACCTTACCAGAATTACCAGCATCAAATGCATTATGCTGGTATGCAAAGGCCAACTGCTTAGGCAATTCCATCTTATCCTGGGTATGCTTCTCCGAGCCTGAATCAATAGTTGCCTTCCGTGGCAACTTTAGAGTTGCCGGATCTAAATCGACTAACGAACGATCCAATTGCTTACGCCCCTTGGTGGCCAACGATAACACATAAACTTCTATCAGATATTCCTAAATTTAATGGAAATCCGGGTGAAGACCCATCGAATCATGTGATGACCTTTCATCTATGGTGTTCATCAAACACTCTCAACAATGATTCGATCAGGCTTCGCCTTTTTCAGTGAACGTTAACTGGACCAGCAGCAAAATGGTATATTGAATTGCCTAGAGCTTCGTTTGATAACTTCAGTACCCTAGCCACAACCTTTTTAACCCATTTTCAGTTACCCATAAGGTACGAAACGGGAACAGAGCTTCTTACCAATTTCAAACAAACGATGGCCACTCACATATCCGATCATATTCATGAGTGGCAACGTCATTGTAGAATGGTAAAAACATATGTTCCTGATCAGTTGTTGGCTGAATGGTTTATTAAGTCATTGTTACCTTCTATTACATAAGATGTGGCAAAGGGAGGAGTCGTCACTGAAGAGCAAGTTATTTCTTGTGCACAATATCTAGACTTGATCTATACTCAGTCTAGCACACTCTACGATAAAATCCCTGATGCTCCTAGACCAGAATTTTCCATTCCTCCCCCTCCTAAATCAAACAAAGACTCTCATGCCAGCAAGGGCGTGATAGGTATGACTAGCACGAAAAACGTAAAGGCTACGTCAAAGAAGGCCCGTATGGTTTCAAGTCAAAATGCAAATGAAGAACTTCTCGCCTTGGAAGTAAATGCCGTGTCGACTGACAAAGGCAAAGAACCCAAGAAACCAGGAGGCAAGAAGAAAAAGAAAGGGAAGAAGAAGAAATAGGAGGAGTCATCTCTTGAAAAATCTTCTGCAAACCCTTCTGGAGATAGGAAACCTAGTCATCCATGATTTATATGTGATGAGGATCATTGGATGAGAGATTTTCCATATAAAGCTAAGCTTAGAAAATTCTTCAAGAGTTCAAAAACCTTGGTAGTTTTGACTGATCCATTTCTGAATCCAGGAACAAATCTAGTTGCTAATGACAATGCTTCCCCATCCCAAGTGCTAATGTTGTCTTTTTCAAGGCAGCTAAATGATGCTTTGATATCAACAAGGAATAAAGATTACAGTAATCCACAGATGTCGAACAACAAGGATAATGATCAACCTAGTAGTTCGACAACAACTTCAATCGAAGTTGTGCCACCCATCACTCCTAAACTAACCATAAAACCGCCAAAGGGAGTAGTACACAAATCAATGTTTAATCCTCATGCTAGAGCAGCACATCATTATAATAGAGTGGAGGATCTGGCCCAATCGTCGTCCACTATGTCGACACTTGAGGTACTGCAAAATTGCCCCTCCCAAAAGCAAGCTTTATTATCAGCGATAGGTGGGATTGACCCAATGGATTCCAATCTTGTGGCCTTTAATCACAAAGGATATGACCCTCAGTTACCAACTCAACTAGCTTTCCTTATTCAAGGTGAAAGCCCTCAACAAAACTGTTCATCGAACAATTATTGATGAGGGGGCATCTACATGTATTATGTCGATGAGTTGCTGGAAAACTTTAGGATCTCCACCCTTGTCGTCATCGTCGATGACATTAAAAGAATTTGATGAACATACACCCCATATGGGATATTGAGTAACTTGCAAGTCGAACTGGGGGGCAAAACAGTATAAATTGATGTTGAAGTTATCGACGGAAACCTCGACTACAACATCCTACTGGGAAGGCCATGGATATATGATATAGTTGTCGTTGTGTCAACATACTTCAGGAAGGTTTCATTTCCCTTCCAAGGAGGAATTACGGTTGTCGACCAACAAACATTTCTCCCCAATGGTTCACAAGTTACGGGAAGCATTCCAATGATCCATGGAAGCCCTCATTCGCTTCGAAATGTCGAAGTAGGCCTACTAAAAGACCCTACTTAATGGGGACTTTTGCCCTACCGCCTCCAATCAATTTGGCAGAAGTGGCAGCGGTAGGAACTTGCAATATGATATCTTCTATTCAAAAGATGTCTGAAAACGATATTAACATGGATCATCTACAGGTCTTGCCTCCAAGCCCAATAGAAATATTGTAGCAATGAATTTTTTCAGCATGGGAGGCAAACCCAAATCAACGCTCATCAAGCATCTGGATAGATAGGCCTAAGGAATATGGAACCCCTTCAGATCCTTGGTCGCAAGTACATACTATAGACAAAGGAATTGTTCAGTCAATGATGACTGAGGAGGCACCATGGGAAGATTACCACCATCGTCCCCATCTTCCGGATTGTAAGGAGGATAGTTCCAGTGACCTTAATCATCCCTCATTTTTGACTTTCTGTCAAATACTGTAAATACGATGGATTCTAAGCGAAACCTGTCCAATATTGAAGAGACTATCGCCATAAATATCTCGAGCAAAACAGATGTTGTAGAGAATATTCATGTTGGCAAATCTTGTTCTCCTTCAGAACTGGAAGTATATTACACTCTTTTTCGCGAGTTTAGAGATGTCTTTGCTCAGTCATATGATGAAATGCCAGGCATTGACTCGAGCATAGTTGAACATGAAATTAAGATGTATCCAGATGTCAAACTGGTACGAGAACAGCTCCGGCATGTGCACCCCAAGAAAGCTGTTGCCATCAAGGCGGAAGTTGAAAAAATCCTCCATGCTTGTTTTATTTACCCAGTTCCTCTAACTGATTGGGTATCGTATATTGTTCCTGTAATGAAAAAACAAGGAACGATTAGAGTGTATGTTGATTATAGGGATGTAAATCAGGCTTGTCCGAAAGACAACTACCCTACACCCTTCATTGACCAAATAATTGATGAATGCGTCAAATGTGAAATCTTTTCATTTATGGATGGATTTTCTGGGTATAATCAAATAAATATCCGCCCACAGGACCAGTCAAAGACTGCATTTATTTGTCCGTGGGGCACATTCACATATCATAAGCTACCCTTTGGTTTAAAGAATGCAGGAGAAACATTTCAGAGAGTAATGAATTATGCTTTCCATGAAATCAAGAACATCGTTCAACCATATCTCGACGATCTTCTGGCTCATTCGCAAAAGCGGACCGATCATCCGCAGCATTTGAGAGCGATTTTTCTACATTGCCAACACTACAAAATATGACTCAATCCACACAAATGTGTGTTTTATGTCAATTCTGGTCGTTTATTTGGCTTCATGGTCTCAAAGGACGGAATTCATCTCAACCCATGGAAGGTTCAGGCAATCATTGATTTGCCTCCACCTTCAAATTTGCTTCAGATTCAGAAACTCCAAGGGAAAGCAAACTTTCTGAGGGGGTTCATTCCAAATTACGCAGAACTTGCTAAAGGTTATACTCGTATATTGAAAAAAGAAGTACCCTTTATCTGGGATCAGGTCGCGCAAGCTTCCTTTGATGCTTTAAAGAAATCCCTAATAAAAGCATCATTAATGTATGCCCCTGATTATCAAAAAGACTTTAGCCTGTATCTGGTTGCGGCCAATATGACCATAGCAATGATTTTAGTTCAAGAAGACGATGGAATTGAACATCCCATATATTATTTAAGCCAAAACTTAAATGATACAGAAATGAAGTACTCCTACGTTGAAAAGTTGGCTCTCACAGTTGTTCAAGCAATACAGAGATTTCAACGCTACGTCCTCTTTAGAAAAACTACCATTTTGTCAGATTGCAACCCCTGACTTATATATTGTTGCGACAGTTGCTGGGGGGAAATATTCAAAATGGATAGCAATTTTACAAGAGTTTGATTTGGAATTCAAAAAATCCAAATCGAAGAAAGCCCTGGTTTTCGCGGAATTACTATGTGATCTCCCATCATCTTCCAACGATGCAACATCCGAAGAAGCAATAGTGGACGAATCTTTGTTTCTGATATCTTCAAGCAATCCGTGGTATGGAGATATAATAATCTATCTCTAAACCCAAATATATAGGTCTAATACCTCATGTGCGGAACAACAACGGATTCGATACCAAGCAAACGACTATGTGATCGTCGGTGATACGCTTTACCGTCGTGGTATCGATACAGTTTTGCGGAGGTGCCTCACCCATGAGGAGGCTGAAAAAGCCCTGAATGATTGCCATTCAAGTGTGTGTGGGGGGCATCAATCTGGTTATGCTACGACACAAAAGATTTTATGAGCATGATACTTCTGGCCAACAATGTTCAAAGATTGCATAACCGTAGTTAGAAGTTGCCATGCCTGTCAAATCTTTGATCCCAAGACCAGAAGACCACCCATACCTCTGCAACCAGTAGTTGTTGTTGGGCCATTCTCCAAATGGGGCATAGATTTCATGACATGTAACCCCACCTCGGCCGAGGGGCATGGGTATATCATAGTCACAGTAGACTATTTTACCAAATGGGCTAAGGCGATGCCTACATTAAACAACATCGAAGAAACAGCTGCCCTCTTCTTTTTCAATCATGTAGTCTCCAAATTCGGCGTTCCACAGGCCATAGTCACAGATCATGGATCAAATTTTCGCAATCACATGATGGTTGAGTTGGCTGCCAAATTAGGACTGTCCCATGACAGCTATACTCCATATTATCTGCAAGCTAACGGACAAGTTGAGGCAATCAACAAGGTCCTGAAGCGCATGCTGCAAAGGATGATTGGAGTCCATAAACAGAGTTGGCACCTGATCCTATACTCGGCCTTGTGGGTATACCGGACATTGGTGAGGAATGCGACCAGGTTTACACCTTTTCAACTGGTGTATGGCCTAGAAGCGATCTTGCCAGTTCAGTGTGAAATCTTGTCCCTCAAGCTCGCGGTCGACCTTCTCCCCGGAACTTCAAAAGAAGAGGCTCGTTTCTTGGAATTAATCCAATTGGATGAAACCAGTCATGATATCGCTTCAGCTAATGAAGCCCATAAGAAATGAGTCAAAGCGCAGTTTGACAAAAATGTCAAACCTCGTGTCTTCTTAGAAGGTGACTTAGTCTTACTTTACGACCAAGAGTCTGATAAGTTGGGAGCAGGTAAGTTCAAGTCTTTATGGATGGGTCCCTATATTGTTAAGCATGTATTAGCAAAAGGATCCTATGAGTTGGTGGATTATGATGGGATTCCACTGGCGCAACCCCGCAACGGGTTGTACCTCAAGCATTACTATGCTTAACTCAACGTAGTAACCCCTATGCTTTTGTTACATTTTTGTTTTCACTAAGGGTAATTGTTTTGGTTAGGTAATCCACTTTTTGCATTTGTTGCAGATGTCGAACCTATTGGAACCATTTGTTGGATATGCTGACGAAGAGAGTCGTAGTTCGCAAAACCTATCTTCTGCGTCCTGGGCCATCTTCGATCCCAGCGGCAAGTTAGTGAGTTTCAGAGGGGTATGTATTGGTCGGTCAACGAACAATATCACTAAACACAATGCATTGATAGAACTCCTATCTGATGCCATCACACATGGCATACGCCAACTTATCGTCAGGCTAGACTCACAACTCGTCATTCTACAACTCATTGGTATCTACTATGTACGGAATCCAACTATCTATCGCATGTTCCTAAGGGTCAGGATTTTGGAAAAACATTTCGATTCTATTCAATATCAACATATTTCCATAAATTTAAACACATTAATGGACTCGTTGGCAAATTATGTGTTAGATAGACATTTGTGACATTTATAAAAAGAAGCATTGCATCAATATTTTCATCAGGATCATGTAACTTAACCAAAATAAAGCTCCGAAAATCAAAAATATATATATAACTATTTATGGTTTACACATAATGTTCTGTAACCAAGACAAAATCAGTCAAATGACCCAAAACTCAAAATGCTAGGGGGCACCCTAGTCTAATGATGTTGGTGATAACAAGTCACCACCTATGCAATCATGTGTAAAAGCCTAGTCCATCGACTTGGCACACCAGTAGTATGTCGTTACAGCCTCAGAGGCAGCTCGTCGGTCCTCACGTCCGGAATACCAAGAGTGAGACCCTTGACCTGATCCTACAATTCTAAAAGAGTCTCGGCCACATCAAGGTCGCGAAGGATGGCCCTCCCCACAACCTCTCTTGCGGGAGCGGCAGCTGGTGCTCTCAGGCATACAGTTGGTCGAACTGGTCCAATGTCTGCATGAGCACATGAGTTTTGATTAGTCTTGATCAAAGAAAGCATAAGAACATTATGAAAACAATAAATAGATATATGGTCAGAGAATTTACCTACAGCACCCCACTACTCACCAGCCGGCAGCACCAAATCTGGGTCACCCCGAAAATCCATACCAGCATATGGACACTCAGCATAAACCATATCCTGGCTATTGAACCACTCGAAGAAGGTGTTAGAGAAAGAAATCTGGGACTGACTAGCATTTCGGGCCATGAGGTCAACCCATCTCTGCATCCGTGGCTCAGTCAGTGGAGGTAAACCAAGTGAAATGTACTGCGGCTGCATCAGTGTGATCTTTTCCAAGGCAAAAGCGGTCAAAATAGAACCATAGCCGAAATTCTTGGATCTTCCGATTTTCACCTTGATTAGTTTTTCTTTCATCATAGGGAGTACTTCATCACACCAGTTGAACACCTTTGGTTCGGGCATTCCAGGGCGTACTGCATATAAGACGTGAAGAGCCGCACTACTAGCTAGTTTAGCAAAAGTGAATAGAATGGTCCTCAAGGACCGGTCAGTGACATATCGGATGTTAATCTTGTCGTCCCTACTCAACTGAGATCCCTCTCTATAGTACCGGTGAATGTAATCTCTCACGGATTCGCCCCCATGGGCGGAACCTAATAATGAGAGAGGGGCACCATGCCTCGATAAATTGGTCAAAAAATAGATGTGCATGACAGTCAAGGGGATGGATTTTCCTCGGATCTAGAACACCTGGTTGGTAGGATCTCATGCATCGAGGAAATATTGCAACAAGTTGATTTATTGCCTCATGCTAGACATGTGGAAAAACTTGAGCAGGCCACAGTTCTGCAGTGCAGTTACTGTACCTAGGTCATGTAAAGCAACCATGTCTTCTTCTTCATGCTCGCATTCTCACCATGTAACAACCATTTTGCTCTGATGAATCTCTGAAAAACAAACAAGAGAAGAGTCAGGGTCCTGATTTGGCAAAAAATAGGCAAAAATTCCATGAGAAAATAGTGCAAAAGTTTCCCTCCTTGCGCCCATCGCACCCCAGCAGTGTACTAGGTGAGATGCATATTGACTGGCCAATGGCCAGGCCAGTATGCATCATACCTTTCGATATAGGAAGGGTGTGATGGAGCCAGCGTGAATTTTTCTAACCCCAGGGGCTCAGAAAAACAGGGAAACATGCTCAGAATTCAAAGAGCAAGGAATGCAACTGAAGAGCTCAGGTTTAGCTCTTACCTAGTCCAGACAGTGCCGAGAATCGTCCACAGAATCTTTCGGAATCAGCTAGTGAAAATCACGGGGGAAAAGCACCTCCAAAGCTCCAACAAACCAAGTTCATATGAAATGGTAAAATGAGAGGTAGTACGACCATTGAAAGAGCAAAGTGCTAACGGTGAATCAAATAATCAATGACCATTATCACAAGCAGTTTTTATGTGAAGTTCAAGCTCGTTAAAAATTAAACCTAAGCAATGAGAAAATTTTCCCCCCAAAGTTTAAGCTCATTAAAAAATGAACCAATCTCCAATAAATAACCATTGTGAACGCATTATAATCAGCTTTTGAGCCTTGGTCGTGTTCTCATCATCACCTCCACTCTGTTCTAGCCGATCATACGCCTCCATTTGATTGTTTACCCTTTTTGAGTAACATCTGCGACGAGTGATCTTGTCAGCCATCCTTGTGACACTGCCGTGATTGGAAAATTTCAAACCTTACCTGGAATCAGCTGCTACCCAAAATCATCACTCGTTCCTCAAAAAACAAGTCTCCTTGAAGCTCTTTTCACCTGACTCATAAAATATGAAAATATTGCCGAGCAATTGGCCTCTCCAGCTCGTTAAAGCTACCGAAAGTGTTATCCCTCTTCTAGATTCTAATCTTTTTGGACCTAAGGGATTATTACACAAAAAGATCAAGCGCTTGTCTTGTTCGGCTCATTAAAACTATTGAAAGTTCATCCCTTTCGTATTATTTTATACTTTTTTGGACTTAAGGGATTATATGACAAAAAAGGATTATTGGAGTTTCCTTTCCATCCCTTTTCAGACTCTCTAAAATTGAAAAAGGACCGAGTAATCATTGTCGTTAAATTCGTTAAAATCAATAGCGACAAACTTGTCCATATAGACAAGAACGAGTTTCACTGTTGCTAGGCTCGTTAAAACATAGCGATGGGTTCACCTGAAGGGAAAATTATAGAACAAGCATATGTTATCCTCCTCAAGCTTGATAAAAATAAAGAGGTACTGGTCAGCAATTACTGGGGAAAATTGGGAAGAAAACTTGAAGAAACTTCATTGGTAGCAAGTCGCTCTTGAACATGACACTTTCACTCCACGTCCAAGTCAGGTTGGGTTATTCCATTCATAGGTCATATCACCATTGGTCCATCGTACCATCCATCTTTAGGGTTAATGCTACCAATCCATTTCAGTTTCCCTGATATGTTCAAGAGAAGTCACTCAGAGAATTCACCTGTGTCTCATCCACTGTAATACATTCACGCTCCATTCCTTCATGACCGCCACCCTGAACCATGTATCATCAAATCGTTTTCACCTCCAAAATCATTTTCTCCATTCTGTGTCGTAGATGTGGGATTCATTAAGGCCCTCCTATGACGGGTCACTTCTCGTTGATGTCAGCTCATTATCCGAGAGGTCAACCTAGGAACAACCCTTTCAGTACTTTGAAGCTTGCATGCCTCAATGGCAAGTTTCTCACTTCCGGTGACAGGTCTACATCAATGGCCTTCGACCAAAAGATTTTACGTGGTGTTTGATGCCAAGTCCCATTTTCACACCACGTGAATTGTACTATCGTACCTTTAGGATCATCATCATCATTGGTGATTCCTCTC